>VZTG01003872.1:794008-806700 GCA_013397845.1 Melanocharis versteri
TTTATTTATTTATTTATTTATTTTCTAAAATCTAGCTGTTTTTATTGTCTCTTGGCATGAGCTAGTCATTTTACAAAGTATTGTGACTATTAATTTTACAAGATGACACCTTCGCATAGAGGATCCTTAGAGACTTAATGACATGATCAGTCCATGAACGTCTTCAGTCCATGTGATTACTCCAATGGACAAATGCAGGACAAGGTTTGCCAGAGCGGCTTTAGAATATCCATTACTGGAGATGTTTCAAACACTCTTGGACAAGACTTTGGCAGCCAGATCTGCTGTGGAATTTATCTGTTCTGAGTGGAGAGTCAAACCAGATGACATCGTGGAACGCTCCTTCACCCTACATTATCTTGTAATTTTGCGGTTTTTTTGTGGGACACCGAATTACCCACAAAAGTAAAGATGAGACTAAGAATATCCAAATCATCAGGAGCTCTCTCCAAGGAAGAAAATGAGAGGAAATCCTTTCAAACCCTTGGTCTTAGGCTCTAAAGAAATATTTGTGCAAGAATTTAGTTTCATCGTTAATAATAGAAAATCCTCTCCCTTTCCCACCTTCTCTAATTTTAAACTATTTTATGGCCAGGAGACTGTAAAGCAACTTAAGACAGCTTCACATTAAAAAATTTCCTGATGTTCAGGACTGCTTAATTTTTCAGGATTTGTTGATATTTAGGATTTGTTTCCCTATTCCTGGGCCACTGATTTACTACTCTGGTGTAAAAGAATGTTATATTTACCTCTCTTGGATAGTACCACCTATCAGGGAGAGACATGAAGCTCTCAATTCCCAGTGAACAGACATGTAGCTCTCTTGAATTATTTGTTTGGTGAGATGTTTTCCTGTCTGCCAGGTCATTCCTGTTTCCTATCACAAAGTAAAACTTTCAATGATTGTGTCAGGATGTCTACCCCCCCACTTCTCTCTACCACAAGGTAGCTGGTGCATAAAGAGAGAATCCAGGGGCTGAAAGGCCCAGCAGGGAGTCATCTCTGGTGCCAAAGGGCTCAGACATCAGCCAAGAATCCCCACCTTAGCCTGGAGAGCCGATGTGGGGAAGAGATAAAGGAAATGTTGCTGACGGAGAGACACTACTCTACAAACTATAAAGATACACGAGTTATCACAGAGGCAAAAGTCTCTTACGCATAGAAGCCTCCACACACACATCCTGAAAGTGTGGGAGACTTCTCCCCAGAATCTGGATGCAGGTTTTGCAGTTACTACTCCGAAGATTGAGTGAAAGGAGGTGTGCCTTATCAACAATTGGATGGTAAGATACATTGATTCCTAGTTATATCATTTCTTTGCTAGCCGTGCTTGAAACGGTACCTTATCATGCACTGCATGTTAACCTACTAGTAGTTCTTTTTCTTTTCAATTTTTCCTTATTTCTGTGTATTATATAGTCCATGCTAAGTCTTATGTCTGTTAGTTTTCTGTCTATTAAATAAATAATTCATTCTATAATAGATGGAACCAGCCATTATTAAAGAACTTGTGAACGAGAGTGGGTTTTGGGGTGCTGGCCCCCTCATAAAGCTCCTGCCTGCTGCCAGAGGCCTGGGCAAAAGGCAAGGACTTATCTAAACTCCCACATCCTTTCATAAAAACGATATGAAATTTTTCACTTAGATTCACTGTTCAGAATTAGCTATCATCATTTATAGTGATAGATGAGTATTTGGCATTATTGAGTATATAGCTCTTGACTGCATGTGCCTAAATTAGCTGCTCTGTATTATATTCCTGAGGCCAAGCAATTTTTTAATTTTTTTATTATTTTTTTTAAGAATAGCAACCTCTAAAATAGGGCAGCTCAAGGAATTTGGCTGTAGCTCATTACTAAGGTGAGTTATTAGCAAAGAGAGAAGGAAAAAATATTTAGACAGTCAGACCATTTTTCTAGCCACAAATCCACTTAGTCAAAAATAGATTAATTTTCAGTAGTTCCTTTCCCTTATGACATGGTTATATGTTGGTTCAGGTTTAACTGACACTACTCTGGAAGTTGACAATGCAAAAATGAGAAAGTTCATCTGCTGTCTTCTAGGATAACACAGGGTTATGTGGGCTTGTATTATCAAACGTCTACGCTGAATGTCTACAAACAAACCTCAAGATTTTATTTGTTATATGGGCTTTGTGAAGACAGGGAAACAAAGATACACAGTCTTCTACCGGTGTTTTGCTACCCAGCAAGGAAATAGCTCCAAGAACAAGGTACACTGTGACTTTCCCTCCCAAGGTGTTCCCTTCAGCTGATTCCTACAGGCACTGGCTCAGTGTTGTAGGGAAAGTGCAGATGGTAAATTCACACCTGTCCAATATTTTGCACCTTGTCAGAACCTGCCAGGGCATGGATTCTCGGGGAGCAACAGTGTTATTAAACATCTTCTGGCAGAAGCTTCAGAAGTCAACACTCAGCTCAGAAATGCCATGAAGAATTGTAGGAAGTTTTTTGAGAACAGAAAAAAAACAAAAACAAAAACAAAACAGCTCTCTGCTGTGATACAGAACTAAAGAAGGACAAAGGAGCCCAAGAGAAATCCTTTATTTTTGGAAACAATGTCTGGTAACATAGCCTTCTAGGGGAAAAAAATCCCATACCTAACCCACCCTTTCTGAAAGAATAAGTGAAAAAATCTCTCTGATCAAGATTTTTAGAATAATGTAAGCCTCGAAATTTGTTAATTTTGATTAAGCCTCAACAAATTGAAAGCTCAGCTAATTCATTTCAAGAGAACTGTCCCTATGCCTTCAATATCACAGTCACACAGTCTTAATTTAATTAGCTGGGAATCTGGAATCACCATGTTAACATTACAAGGATTATTTTGGCTTTATAAGATTATTCGAAAAATCAGAATGAGGTTAAGTATGTCACCAACACACATAATCAGTTCTGTGCTGATTATGAAGGGAGCAAACACCTTTCCTACCCAACAGCTTCACTCACCAAAAAAAAGTGCCTGGAAGAAATTTGGTGTTAAATCAGAGGAATACCATTTCATATGTGATATTTTAATAGCACTGAAGAGAATGGCAGCAACAGAAATAAGTGAAAAAACTTGTCCTTTATGGTTTATGGCTTCACACTTTCTCCCCTACTTCTGGCTAATGAGAGTGGAAACTACACAGCAGTTATGGAAATTGCCTAGCAATAGAAACTACTTCTGCTGGTCTCAGGAGCCTACGAGATTGCTATCGTGTTTTATGCACTTTATCACTTTAGAGATTTTATTTTGGCCTGTTAAAGGTCTTGGCAAATCTTTAGTGACCAAAAGACCTTCCTTACCAGGCATGTGCATCAACTTCAGGATAACTTCATGTATTCTATTAACAGCAACAGAATCTCAAGATTCAAGACTGTAGGACAAACCTCCATGCTCTTAGGCATGATGGGTTGATTTTTCAAGCTTATGAGGTGTGAAGCCTCAAACTCAAACTCCTCCTCTCAACTCTTTAGGGAGAGAAGGAATTGTTTTAGGGCTTTGCAGGAGTTCATAGAAGCACAGAATAGTTTGGGTTGAAAGGGATCTTAAAATTGTCTAGTTCCACCCCCCACTCCATGAGCACCCCACTAGACCAGGTGGTCCCCATCCAAGCTGGCCTTGAACAATTCCAGGGATGGAGCATTCACAGCTCCACTGTTCCAGTGCCTCACCACCCTCACAGCGAAGAATTTCTTTCTTATTTTCTTCAAAAACATCAGCTGGTGCCAACCAAACTTTGAGAAAATAAAACATACTATAGGATTCCCCAGATATCTACTTGCAGAAAGGAAAATATTCAGTCCTTTGCGTGTTAAGTCAGTGACTGTAATTTATCTCACAATAAGGGGTTCTATTGTTTCTATCCTGTACTTCTCCTCTCCTCTGCCACTCTCCTCTGCACCAAGAGCACTGAGTTTGGTCATCCTGTTTTTTTCACTCACACTAGAGAGCTGATACTCCATCTATTTTCTGCTCTGAACCCTGCAGACCCACAGTGCTTCTGAGGGGAACATCTCTGTTCTGCGGAGGGGAGCAGCACTGTGGTATGAGCAGGACTCTGAGCTGCACGCTGACATGAAGGTGTTAGAGGTGGGAAATAATGAGATCCTGAGGGATGAAGCACGAAGAACAGGAGCTCAGTCTTTCTTGCAGGACTGTCTCTCTCTCCTTTCACCCTGTCAGCCTTTTTGTTTCTTTGGATCACTGGCTTCAGTTTCTGGGATGATCATTCTCTGAATAAATCCATCATCCCACTATTTTTTTCTTCTGAAAAAAAAAAAAAAGAAAAAAAAAAAAAGAACTGCTTTGAGGAAGTGCTTATGTTCAGACTTGAGAGAGACTTAATATAGTGCTCAAATACTATAACTTTGATTATTGGAGCAATGTAAATAACACCTTTTTGTCTTAAAAAAATATATATGAGAAACTGGCTCAATTTTCTATTCTGTGAAATAATTACAAACATTTCCTTAAAATAGAAGGGATTTAGAAACCTGAGCAATCACAAGATCTGACCTTAAAATATCTCAGAAAACTGGACAAAAGTAGTTTCTGGATTGACATATTCACTGTAATAAAACAACCAATTTAATACATGAATATCCTACGGAAAAAAAACAAATTATTTTTTTCAACAGCATAAACCAGTTGTTAAAGCTGTTTTTTAATTAAAATGAACTCAAGTGCATATGTGCACAAATGAACAGAACTGAGCATTTTAAGTAAAAACTCTGAACGCTCAGAACAGCTAAAACTATATCTAAGGTAAATTGATTTTTTTTCCCTCTTGAGATAAAAATTGTGCTTAGAGCCAGAAAAAATATACAAAGAATTCAATCTGTTTAATTTTACTTCCAAGTCTGTATGAGCTCTAATTTTCTTTTTCTTTTACTAGCCTCATCAATGTGACTGCAGTGCTCCAAGCACAGAAAGTCAGGGTGGAACACATTCAAAGACAATTCCCCTGGCTCTCCTGCATGTCAAGTGGAGTTTCAGGTCTAGGGTGGACTTTCACATTCACTTTCAACTGCAGTAGGATCTAGAAGGGTCTAGCAAATGGCAGGAAATCAAAACGATGTTTTGTTGATTTGATACAGCAGATCACAGATTGCACAATTTTTTGTTACTCGCTTTAAAAAGTACCTTTAATCACGAGGTAATCTGCCCCTTTAATGGTACAATGACTAAAAATATACCTCCCATTCGCTTACAGAGTTTTCCAATCTTCAATGTACTTCTACTCTTAACTTGAGCTATTTCAGTTGTGAAAAAAGAAAAAAATATCAGATTACCTCTTTACGATGTGTTGAAAATGTTCCCATCCTCTTCTTCCCGAGTGCTCCTTATTTCAATCTCATCAGAGGTTTTGAACCCTGTGTTGACATTTGCCACACAAACCAGATGACACAGCTTCTGCAGAGCCTGGGAAATGAGGAACCTCTCAAGTCCCATCACGATTTGACAGAACAGACACCTCCTGCATCCGTTCCAGCTTCAGCACCTCAGCCTCAGGTCAATCACTCATTTGTACGGTTGAGGTCAAGCTGAAGGGTTTGGAGTTGTCCAGTTAAAGCTGTTCTGTATCACTCATTTAACATTTTCCTGCTTATGTTTTTGATTTTATTTTTTCAACTGATCCCCAGCTGTGTTTACCTGTCAAGAGTACAGTTATTTGGGAAATTAATGTGCTTGAACATTGCCAAGTTTACTCCTTCAGGTTTTGTTCTAGAGGTAGCATTGTTAATGTGTAGCTGTCGGAGGTGCTGGTCTGCCAATCCGAGAGTGTGGTTCACCACTTGGATTTTGCAGTTGATCACACTGAGGATGAAACAAGAAGTTTAACCACGTGGTGTGTTGTGCTGGACTAGAAAATTTAGACCATGCTATCGTGATTTCAAGTAGATGCTAATGCAATTGACCTTGACTCATCCATGTATTTATTCCCATCTCTGTAGGAGATCACAGAATCATAGAACATCCTGAGTTGGAAGAGATCCCCAAGGAGCATTGTGTCCAGCTCCTGGCCCTGCCTAGGACAGCTGTAAGAGTCACACCATGTGCCTGAGAGCATTGTCCAAATGCTTCTTGAACTCTGTCAGGCTGGTGCTGTGACCACTATCCTGGGGAGCCTCTCCCAGTGCCTACCCACCTTCTGGGGGAAGAACTTTTTCCTTATTTCCAACCTAAACCTGCCCTGATACAGCTTCATGCTGCTGAGATGTCCCTTGTACCCCTACACTGCACAATCACGCTGTGATTTGCCATATGACCACTGGTTCCAGCAGGGCTCAGACTCCATCCTCAAAGAATGCAAATTAGGAGACCAGTGTGCAGTGACACAGATGGCACAGCAAATAAAGAAAGCAACTTACAGTTTTTTACAGGGAAAAAAAAAGCCTTTAATTTAAAACAAAGGAAATAAAGACAATTCAGAATGAACTTATAATTGAAGTTTAATTGTCACTTCACATAAATATAAAAATCCATAAGAAGACTCTTAAGAGCAAGCAATCACAGTTAAAAGCACAACATGAGCATCTGGATCTTCCATATTATGGATAAAATGTTAATATATGATCTAAACATCATCTCTAATGTTTTCTAAACAAAGATAAATTAACAGGATCAATTTTCCATAGCAAATATTCTCCACCTAACAGGATAATCTTTGAACACTAATAAAATAAACCACAAATCATATTTACTCTTGGGCTTACCCTCTTGCTGCAATTTAGCCTAGCTTGAGACAATATGGCAAATTCTATTAGCAAAAGGATGATTTACTTTTTTTTTTCTCTGAAGAATTACTTTTCTTTTAAGGTGGTTTTTGCATTGATAAAGTAACTCTCAGAGTAAATGAATTAGTGATAATTAATATTTACTCATTACATTACCTAATTTAATTAAATAATTAACTTGGGTTTCCCCTAATGCACGCATTCAGTACTATGAGCATTCATGCATTAAAGGTTACAATTCTGTATCTCTCTCAAGACAACATTTTTTCCTGGAGGTGCATGGGTATATTATCAAATCTGTACATGATTAAAACATACCATACATATATGGCAATTCTAGGCCTAAGACGATTACCTGAATTAAGATCCCTGTTTCAGAATGATCACATGTAGTGCTAATGGTGGAAAGGCTATTCTTCTAAATATATTTGATTTTTACTCAAAATCCATTTGGAGAGCACTTAGTATGAATTTTAGAGGGTGGGGGAAGGGGAGAGAAATGGAAATTCCGTTCCACAGAAAAATGTTACTTTTTCAGGAAATAAAGGTCATCTAGAAAACTGGCTGGATAAATAAAAACCACTCGCTATGAAGAACTGTGCATATATTTACATGACCACAAGTGACTGAAGATATCTTTGGAGGTTTTCTTCTGTTGGATGGAGATTCCCTCTTTTCAACTAATAAGTTGTTCCAGCTGAACCTTTTCCCTGAGATCTGTGCAGTCAATCAGGTCTTACCTGAAAGAAAATTAACTTGAAAACTGATAGTTTCTTTGAGTACAACTACAACTTTTGTCTAGGCAAACTGCCAGAAAACTGGGAAGGTCGGAAAAACAGGTGAGCAGAGACATGAATAAACTGTACTGGCCAAACTTTCGTGGTAAAAAAAAAATAATTGAAAAACAATGAAATGAACTGAAAAAAAATGTATAAAGGTTTTTTTCCACCCAGATGCCAAGTCTGAATTCTTAGTGAAGCCATATAGCAAATAAAACACCAACAGACAGCAATGTTGCATGCCTTACCCAGAAGATGGAACTATCTGTTTCCACTGATGGCGCTTCATGGTTGATTGTGTGTCTTAGAAAAAAAAAACAAAAAAACAAAGAAACCAACCTAAAAACCAGTAACTAAATCTCCTAGAGTGTAGATGATTAAGGGATTAGAACACCCTTCAAATGAGGAAAAGCTGAAAGGTCTGGGACTGTTCAGCTTGGAAAATGAAAGGTTCAGGAGGGTTTTATCCCTTGTATAAACACCTGAATGGAGAAAATTAAGATGGGGGAGACAGACTTCCAGAGGGAACCAAGTGATACAACAAGAAGTAATTGATGAAAAAAAAAAATCCCATAAGACTAAATCCACATCAAATTCCAGCTGAGTACAAGAAAATACTTTTTAACTGTGAGAGTGACAACACGGTCACAGGTTGACCAGTCACTGCAGATTTTTCATCAGGGCACTGTCCTGCACAATCTGCTTTAGTTGACCCTACTTGGGCAGGATGTTGGGATTCTCGATCTCAAGAGGTCCCTTCCAACATCGATGGTTCTTTGGTTCTGTGATTCTGTCAATTAGCTGTAACTTACAATATGGGAACATCTGTGTAGCTTTAAAATTGTAAAATTTATATCTGTTTCCACAAAAATATCTTTCATTAAACATCTTACTTTTGTCATCCTGACACCAATCTAGAAAAGACAGTAAAGTTAAATGGATGGACTTATATTACCATTCCTAAAAATGTCATGTCAAGAGTATGTATTCCTGGAAATCCTGATGCTTGAACAACATCTCAAGTGACTAAAATCGTTGGGAACATTAGTCCAGCTCTTCCTTTATGAAGGAATAAGGTCAAGAAGGCAATTCTGTGAAACCTTTCTCCTTACCTTCAGATTCAGATACAGACAAGCAGTATTCTCATAATGTTTTTATCTGTGTTGTCAAGACTAATCTGTATAACTTAGACACAGTGCAGATATCTGAATTAAAAGGTCAGTGACTTCAGCTTGCCTTTCCAGTAAATGGCAGAAATAATCACCCAGAGAATGGCTGAGGTCATAGTCCCCTTCAGAGGGGGAAACTATTTCACCTTCCTCTATGCTGAATTAACATTACTGTGCCCCAAAAACACCTTGCTGAGGGTGCCCTCGATCCCACTGTCCATGTCACTGACAAAGATGTCAAACAGTGCTGGTCCCAGCACTGACCCCAGGCGAACAGCACTTGTCACTGGTCTCCACTTGGACACTGAGCCATTGACCACAACACCTGGAGTGTGACCATCCAGACAATTCCTTCTTCACCAAGTGGTCCATCTGTCATGTCCACGTGTGTCCAGTTTAGAGACGAGGTTGTTGTGCAGGGAAGGGTCAAATTCTTTGCATGAGTCCAGGTAGATGACACCAGTAAGAGCCCTGAATACACAAAAAAAACAGAAAAAAAAATAAATGGGGAGAATGATGCAAGTGGCCTGTGTGTACCTGACTCCCAGAAAAAGTGTTCACTGTTTTATTTCTCCTCTATACATGAATTTATTTTTTACAATATATTGAGTTTAAGGGCTTAGGTTTCTGCAGCCACTGCCTGACTGATGCTCTCTCTGATTAATACTAAATACAGAGGTAGATCCCTGTCCTCAATGGAAGGAAGAAAAACTATTTTAACACTTCTGTTTGAATCTATCATCATCCAGGAGTAGTACATCATATATCACTGCATGCATGAGGTGCTAGGAGTCATATATGGATGAAGAGGATCTGGCAGGCAAGATATCTGATAAATCTGGCTAACATCAGTGCATCCAAAAAGGAACAGAGCAGTGGTTACTCATGATGCAATCGTGGTGCAAAATGTATAATCCCAACTCTCTGTCTCTGTGACCTGGTAACCCAAGATGATTGGCAATCCACCAGCAGGCCCATTTTCTTCTCTTAGGAAAACTGCAACAGCTGTCTCCTAAGCAACCTCCAGGAACCAGGCAGTAATATGTCTTCAGTCATCCTTTCACCAAGCAAATTACTGTACTCTGGACAGGCTAAGAAAGAGGCCATCAGTTATTCCTACTGATGAAATGTTTTGTGTGGAAATGTTTTTTCCCTTGCAAGGTGGCCTCAGAGATGTAAAGCATCTCTACCACAATTCTGTCTGTCACTGAGGCATTCCTTTAGTTACTAACGCCTCCTCTCCTTCTCACATTACATCAATTTATATTTCAGTTTTTTTTCTTTTCTTGGTTTGTTTTGTTTTTTCTTCTTTTCACCAACCTTTTTATTTCCTAATTACAAGGACTTTTGAGGGTTTTTTTGTTTTGCTTTGTTTTTATTTCTCTATGTCTGTCACTGTGGAGGAATTAAATTGTCTTGACAACTCTTTCAGCTGTTGTTCTATACTAAAGATTGTTTTTCTTACATTCAGATGCTTTTGGAGGTTTCATGTCTTTAACACACATTTCAGTGGAGAGTGGATGGGATTTCCAACATATTAATGTGAATTGTGTCTTTATAACAACATTCACACCCTTTATTTTTCCATAATTTCAAAGGCAAGCAATCTACTTCTGGTTCTTTTGGAATAGGTGAAAAACGGTCACCGAATTAATGTCCTGTGGAATTGTGTAGAAATGGTTTTCATAAGATTTTACAAAAGAGTATTAAAAAACACCTACAAAACAACAGAAAATTGCCTAATGGCAATACCCTTTTTTTGAATATTCTAGTAGAAGTCTGTGCCATACACAAAATATTTTATTAATTCTCATTTAAAAAAAACATATCCTTCATTCTTGGCATCAGGTCCTTCTATGAGATATATTTTGCTTACATAGTACTAACAGTACTAAGCATAAATCAACAAGACACAAAAGTACTACTTAGCCAAGTAAAGGTGTATGTCAACAGCTGAGACATCCTCCCTGAAGAAATATAGAGAGAATTTTGCTTGGAAGTACATGGATTATCCTCTAATATCACACTAAATGTTGCCGGACTTGTAGTTTAAAGAAAAACCACTATGAAGTATTACTTGCATGTGCACAGCAGGAGGGCCAGGGAAATGTCTTCAACACCACATCAGAGCCATCATTTGCAGATGGAGCAATGCCTGCTTGAGTGCTTCCTATCAGCTCGTGAGCATTGGAGCCACTGAACAGCATAAGCAGATCGTTTTCCTCCCTGTCTGCCATAAAAGGATTCAGTTAATTCTCTGGAATTCTGCTGGATAGTGTTTACAACCAGTTGTGCTACTTCATATCTGGCTATATACACTACTCACCCATGATGGTCACCTGACCTTATAATACCTTGCTTTCAAATACAGCATCCTCCAGAAATCCCCTCTTATGTGCTAAAATATGTAACTGTTCCTTCAAAACTCTTGGGTTTACTCTTGAAAAATTAAGTATCTGAAGCTTTCCAAGGCACAAACCAGGCAACTGCAAGTGATTCCAAGAAATGAAAGCAAGTATACTGCAGTCTCCTGACCTTCAGATATGTCTCTTAACAGCTATAGTTCTTGAAATGTTCTATATTTCAGCCAGGGAGCTTGGCCACTGAAAAGTACTGTGGTTTACAGGTGACAAAACAGGTAACACATTGGGTCCAACAGGCAATATGAAAAAATCACTAAGTTATTCATTTTCGTTTAATCTCCTTTTTCTATCCTCAAATAACCCATTGTATTAAACTTTGCAGCATATTGCACACACAGTGTTTTTACTCTGATGTGTGACATGTGCATTCCACCCTTATTATCATTATCTGTTTCAATAGTTTACGTACATTATAGAATCATAGAATATGCTATGTTGGAAGGGACCCATCAGGATCATCAAGTCCATTCTGCATACTAGACATTCTAGTTTGGGATAAATCTGCCTCCATCCTATGTTTCTGTGTTTAAAGGAGTGAAGCACCCCTGGAAACAAAATATGCAGATTAGGTCTATCTGTCCTGTCCAAAATGTGGTGATTCTGCTGCAAAACAGTTGGACTGTGTGCTGTGGGCTTTGGCCTAAGCCGTAGCTATTCACAGAATTGAGGCTGTTAGGCCCCAATTCATAATTTGTTCCTTACTGAGGGACAGATTTAAGCTACTAAACTCAAAAGGATTAAGCGTGGCCTGAAAATAGAGCTGTTGGTTTAGTACTTTCCTAAAGGAAATCTTTATGCAATCCTCTGCTGTTCTGCTTTTATTCTGCCAACAAACAACTTTATCTCATGGTCATATTCTAACAAAGCATAATACTACTACATTTTTAATGTTCAGATTATCTAGATTCTCTGTGACCCAGTTCAATTGATTCTCTACATGAAACAGGACACTATGCTTTCAGTTGCTTTTCTCTCAGTTCAGTTTCTCTATTTTTAATCATTCATTAAAATTTAAATGAAAAATCAACAATAACGTCATGCTGAAGGCCTGTTTTGTATGCATGGAAATCAAAGGTAAAGTGTTTATTGAATTAAATGGAACAGTATCTGGTCCTTTTTATGTATTGATCTAGTAAGATAAGGTCTTAACTATTTTCTATTTAGAGAGTTCAGCATATTGTTACCATATCCCTAGAACTGATAAAATCAAGCAGCATGATATGAAATGGCAAAATGCCCATTGACTTTCAAGAGGGAAAGAATGTGAGATAAGAATCTTCTGTATATTGTCTGCTTTTGTCCAAGGGTTGAGACTAACAAGTAGTGTGGTGCAACACAGAGAAATCTGGAAGGTGAAATAGCTTGTGAAGATTAAGTGGGGTCCTCACAACCTATTTTTCAAGGTTTTTATTTAAATCTACCTTGATATTAATTAATGGATTTAATACATGTCCGTGCTGTTTGAGTAAGTGACTGATAGCATGCTGAAATAAAATATATTAAATTGATGTTTAATATTTTTAATTATTAATATTATTTAATTGTTGGGGTGACCCAGCAGGGTTTCTCTATGAAACT
>VZTG01003873.1:0-26670 GCA_013397845.1 Melanocharis versteri
GCCCGCACGGGGCAGCTGCTGCGGGCCCCGAGCACGGCACAGGGAACCAGAGCGGCCCACAGCAGCGCTCCTTCACACACCGTACGGGCCCGCACGCCGCCTCACCCGGCTGTGGCAGCCCGCTCACTCCACGCCGGATCCCGAGCAGGCCACATTCCCTGCCACGGGTGATGCTCGCACACGCAGGCACGAGGATGCACCGTCTCCTCGTTACGCTAAATAAGGATTTTTAAAATGTTAACTTATCAAAAATACACTAGAGGAAAAAGAAACAGCGTGGATGTTACCCCCTACTAATGAGGCACTAATGCATAATTATTATAATACACACGCTTCTCTCCACAGAGGAATATTTATAAACACTGAAACAGTTGAGTTTGCACTCGAGTCATACGTACAAATTGTTTTTTCTCCTAGAGTTTGTGGGTTGGGTTTGGGTTTTTTTTCTTACACCAGTGACATTTAATGCCTTTTGTAAGACTATATGAAATAATTTAAAATACTGGTGAAACCTGGGCCTTTACTGCTTGCTACCCTAAATGAGAATATAAAGAGAAAACACTACAACTAAAGGCATAACTGTTATTAAAGTATTCAATTATACCAGGTTTGGTTTCCAAGAGCATGAGTTTTAGGAGGGAACAGCAGTGGAGCTGCCAGAGGAAAACCTGACATTAGTTGTGACTGAAAGGTGGACAGGAGTCAAAAAAAAAAAAAAAGCTACAGCGATGCTTCCCACTCCCTATTCTCTCCCATGCCCAGAAGTTGCTCGTGGCAGACACAAGCAAAACCCCCAGATGCTGAACCCCACCAGAGGTAACTCCCAGCAGCTAAAGCCCCACTCCCCAGGAGGAGGATGGAGGCAGGTGGTCATCATTCTCCTCCTCACAGCGCAGGAACATGTGGCTGCCTGCCAGGGCATCCAAAAGCCTGTTCTTGCAGTGTGGCCTTGCTGCCCTGTTCTCTCCTGTTAGGTCAGCAGGACTGGAAACCCTGCAGTGGGTGAGGGTCTCCACTGCAGGTGGAGAAGCATCTCTGGAGGCCAGGTGTGCAGGGCAGCAGCAGGACCAACCCGGCTGTGCTCCACAGCATGCTAGAATCACTGGCAAGCCTGCCTGCATCTGGGTGGGACCCAGCTGCGTGGCTAAATAAAAATAAATTTCCATGAACATTTAAATGTTACTGAACAATCCCAGTAAAGTACCCAAGTCAGAGCCAGAAGAGTAGACCTAGCTAGGCAGAGAAGGCAAGGTTGCATGTCTATTAAAGCTGAATATCAATGAATCGCAGTATATTAAAGAGGAAGGCAGACACCCATCCCACATGCCAGTGCAGCCATCCTCTGTACCTTAAATTTGGAATGAAGTTCTCAATAGTAAAAGCCAAGCTCATTTAACTGGGTTTAGCTTTTGGACCACACTAAATAATATTAACTAGGAAAACATATCAAGGGGAGTGAAATTAGGGATACAAAAACCTCTTGTGCAAATGTAAAATATTAAGCTACTATATATTTTTCTGCTGCCTAGATGTGCTGTACTCGAGGAAACGTTCTCCATCACCTTGACAGCATGCTTCCTTTCTGTATACTGAAGTTTATTTACCTGAATTATTAATGCTGCTTTTGTTTGTAGCTATATCTTAATTTTCTTCTTTTCATTCACCTGTCATGATTGTTTTGATTCACATCCCAGAATGATGCACAAAATATTTCCTTTGGAAACACTGTAGTGTCACCAATATTTTTGCTCTGTTAACAGATTATTCTGTCTTCACAGTAAAACCAGATCATTTCTTTTTTTTCATGAAAACTGTCAATCACTGAGATTATGCTTTAAATGTATTGAGCGGATAAAAGATAGAATTTAAACTACATATCATATGTCAGCAGAGAACACCGAGTGCCCTGCAAATAGGGAAAGCACACAATTCTCTTCTTCTAAATGAAAAATATGCCCACAGCAGCAAACAAGATATTCTCAAACAATTAGTAACGATCATGACAAAATTCTTTTGCATATGATGTGGAGTAATGCAGTTGCAGTACTGTATTTATTATTTGTAGGAAGAAGCAGAACTAAACCCTGTGGATTTTATTATACATTCAGTCTTATTTGTTGTTTCTTCTGCCTAGGCTAAGATTCTGGAAAGCAGAAAGATACATTTATGTTTAAATGGTGTTGTTTTATGCATTAAGAGCTGATAAAAATGGCAGTGAAGGAATGCAGTAATTAAAGAAATGTCAAATGAATGTCCACAAATTTTATAGTGCAGGAAAAAAGAAAAAAAAAAGGAATTATTCTGTAGTGGGAGAACAGAAAGTTTTAGTAATATTTCTTTTAAAATATGTTCTAAAGTTTCTCTTTAGGGTGCAGAGTAGAAAGAGCATTTTACTCATCTAGGAGTTACCTGGAATTATTTTTGTTTTCTTCCACACCCCTTTTTAAGTATAATGTCTAACCAACTTGTATACAAAATTCAGAAAGATTCTCCTGAACACACAATATGGAGACACCATATGTACAAACAGCACACTATTTCAAACAGACTAGGCTCATTGGAAAAAATCTTTTTTTTTTTTATTTGCCTTTGATTTCTTTCAGAAGGATAAAATGAAAGGGACAGTGATACATATTTTAAGCCCTGTGAATTCACAATGGGGCTTTAGAATAAAGAGGTAAAAACCTTTGAACTAAACAAAGGTCCATCACGGTGCACTTCTTTTTCACAAGCACCTTATAAAGAAAATTATGCCGGAGAGAGGGCCCAGCTGGCTTTTGCCACTACACCTCTCGTCCACAACACCCCAGCATCCTTCCCAGCCCCTATCAATCTCCTGTATGCCATGTCATTGACTCCTCTTGGACCTGATCTCTTATCTCATAGAGCTGGTTTTTTAGTCGAATGCCCTGTGAAAGTATCCACTCATGAGCTTACATCTGAGTGTCTCTTTGTACTAAGCAAAGCCTGTAGTCTAGCAGGCTGCATTAACTTGATTAAAGTAGGACCATAGACAGTTACTTAGGCTCTTACTTTGCTCTTAGATTAAAGACAAGGAGGCCTCCTTCTCTCAAGGTTTTTTTCAAAACTGCAACTTTCAAAAGGGTCAGCAAAAGACAAATGCTCTTATAAGAGAAGGAAAGAAGCTTTTATAACAAATGATTTCTAATTGCTCCTTTGTTCCAAAAAAGACAGCAGTTATACCAGCTGAAACATAACAATCCATCAGCATTTCTTGATGGAAAGCTTGTACGTAGGGCTGCAACGAAAGAGCTTTCTCTAAGTTCCAGTAATTTCAAAAACATTATTTCCTTGTAAATAACACCTTATTTAATCCACTTAAACCCAGAACATAAGCACATATGACTGGCTGTGCATAATAGTCTATTTTCACTAGTAGACCATAGAGCTACTTGTGCATTTCCTCTATTTCAGCTCTAAGGAGCAGGATAGGGAAAGTGCTCTGCCCCCATGTATAACATTTTATATTCCTTAACAAATAAATTTTAGTGATTAATCAGTGGGCTAGATTCTGATCTCATGCCACAGACTGGATTATTTCAATATTACAGGTGCTCAAGGGACATGAACAAAAAAAAAAAAACAACCAGGCTCACATTTGCAGCAGATAAATGCTAAAAACATCACTGGCTTTGGAAAAAAAAAAATCACTTTTCATGCTTAACTGCTGAATTGGACAACAATTCTGCAGAATGGAGGTACATACTTTTCAGACAGAGTCTACTAATTAGCAGAATAGTAATTTTAGATTTTCTGTAAACACAGTGTGCAAGTGTGCACCTGTTATCTGCATTCATGCATGTGTCCAAATGAAGCTTCTTATTTCTAGGCGAGGCTCAAAGTTCATTCAGTCACCACCACAGTGGTGCTCCTGCTCAGGCCACGCACGGTGCTCTCTGCCCCACTCCAGTTACAAGCTGGGCTTCGAGAGTGCTTTGCTCTCACTGTGGATGCCAGAAACAGTCATGAGCCTGAGACTACTGCTACAAAGCTGGGGAACAGTTTTAAGTCCCAGCTTAGTGTATTAAAGATGTATGTGGACTATTTGGACAGGAGAGAAAGAAGGGGGGTTGGGTGGTGCACAGCCTGGGACCTGCAGAGAGGGAAAGCACATCATCAGTGCCATGCTCTGCAGGGAGGTGCTGCATCTCACTGGTCTTTAGCTGAGGATCCCAGGAGATGTGGGTTCAATTCTCACATGGTTTTTGTTACAACACCAATAGGGAGGCTTCAAAAGGTGTCTGGATGCATGAGGACACAGAAATCCTAATGCGCTTGGAAGAGCCCAAGTACCTAACACTTAAAGATACATTTGTTTTAAAATTGTGGTGGAGGCAGAGCCAGCAGAGGGAATGCTGGATAAGGCGCCTCTCTTACCTCTGTGGTATGAAGTAATCTTCATTCTCACAGGCTCAGTTTGCTCTCTGCTTGGCAGACCGCCTCTGCCAGCACCCAAAGGTGCTACCATAATTCCAGAGTCCCCCTCCATCAAGAGGGCAGAATAATCCTCATTATAGTCACTCCTCCTGCCTCGCCCCACCTGAAGAGTCCATTGGCACCCCTGCCCTCTGCTTAGCTGGCACAGCAGCCTCCCTCCCTCCCTCCAGAAATAGGGGAGGTGACTTTCTGGGACGGGAGCTATGTAGCTCCTCTGTAAAATGCTGCAAACCTTTGTTACCAGAGGAATAATTATTACTGTTAGAATATATTGTTATAAATAAAGCAATGAGACAGCTAATGGCACTTCTTTGAAAAAGAAAAAAAAAAAAAAGAAAAAGGCAAACAGAAAATTATTTTCCCCTTGGGGAAAAAAACCCCAGAACATTGATTGCTCTTAAAGGGACCCTCTCAACTTACCTTTGAGGACTCCCATTGATCTCAAATCTGTTTTCCCTCACAGGCAAAAAAAGATGAGTATTCTCTTGACATTCTCCTTTCTTCAGTAGACTGGGCTAACAGGGATACTTTTATTTCAAATATGCATGTAGCTATGATGTACTCTAGATTCAGTTTATGCCCCCCTGCTCGTGTACAATGGCACTTTGAGAAACAGCCTTTCTTTCTATCAAGGTGTGCAGAGAGAATGATGACAACAGTGTTCCCTTTGCTACTCACAGGACTTCTGTGTGTGAGTGAGAGCCCGCATATGCTCAGAGAGAGAAAAAAAAGTAAAATCAATTTCAGGGTATCGGTTCAAATGGCACCAACTCTTTTGGGATCTCTAAGGCTGAGGGTAGCAAGGGTGCTGGCTAAGGTCCAAATTGCCAGTGAAACACTTACACAGATCACAATATTGATAAATACAGAGCCTTACTTGAGGAAAAACAAAAACAAAACAAAAACCACACACACACACACAAAAACCCCAAAAAACAACAAAAACCACAACAGGCGCAAGAATGTACAAATTTACATATGTAGTTATAGGATTCTTTAAAAACCATTGCTAGTAAAACAAGATTTCTATCACAGCCAAAAGTCCTATCTTTAGTTAGTCTTTTGGTAATTCAACTGCTCCCAGTTTCGTCAAACGGGCTATGTCCTCGGGAGTTCTGAGAAAGGGGCCCCACATTATTGGGATGATTATCCACTCACAACTTAAGGAAACTTACAACACTGGTTACAGACTAAAGATAGACATCTCTGAGAACATCCAGAAAAGAGAAGGCAAGTGTAAGAGGGTGCATGAGAGAAAGAGAGTATGATATAAGTATTTACTCATATGAGTAAAGACGATTACACCTGGCAGTGTTGTGGAAAGTGGAATTGAGGTCCCTGGTGTCAGGCTTGAACCTGCTTGTTTTCCCTCCTTTCCTTGTACTTCTCTCTTCTGATGTCTGTAGATCTCATAGCTATACAGGAGACCTACAGTGATTCTCATGGAGTCTCTTTAGATGCACATGTGCTAAAAAAGGGGCTGTAAACTAAAAGCATTGTTTGGGGCAGTACCATCAGAAGATAAAAAAGGTTAATGCCGGGCAGAGCCAGTGGAGCAATAGATGGCTTCTTCCACAAACACAAGGGAGGTGCCAGAGATCCGTTACCTCAGAAATCCCATATAGAGAAGGATCATCCATAGTTACCAGCTCTTTGCAGCTTTCTGGGCTTGTCCACAGAGGGAGGATTATTGAGCGTATTCAGAAGGCAAAATGCCCAATGGTGCATTCCTGTCCCATACCTACTACATGGTAACAATCCCTGAAGTGGCAAAGGACAGAAACAAACTCATTCAGGAGCATTTAAATTGACTGTTGATCAAGCCCATTTATCTTCTTTAATAACTGCTAACAGCTCCCACCTGACTCACCCAAGGCACCCTGGGACAACCTTGCTGTTTGACTCCTGCAGCTTCACATTGATCTTCTGCTCCAGCAGCTGGGCTGGAGTCAGTGGATTGCCCGGCTGTACACAGAGAGCTCTGTGTTACAACCATTCCCATAAGGAGGGCTGTAAGGAGCTCCTGAACCAATGGCAGGTTGTGAACAGGAACCCGGGAGGCTGGCCAGGGATGTTAAGGACGTTAAGGTGGTGTCCTGAGGCTTCGATGTGAGCCTGCCTCAGCTTCAGGGTCCTACTCTGGACAGCACATTGGCCCTCCTGGTGAGGGGTGTGGAGCTCCAGCTCTCCAAGTCTTGTTCTCCATCTTCTGCAAAGCCTCCAACTTTGCAGCTGGGGCAAATCCCATGTACACATGGACTCACCCACATATACCAGCCGTGGTCTTTCTCCAGACACTTGAAGTCCCTGGTCAAGAATGGGTTAGTGATTGCAAGGACCTCCAGCCTTCTTCCTCCTGGAGCCGCTATCTACGGCCAGCCAGGCCCCTGCTGAGTCACCCCACCACATACCTGGAAAAAGCTACCATTATCCAAGAGCTCCAGCAACATCCTGGAGCTGGGGAAGAAGCTTCTTCAGCCAAGGGGCCCATGGGGAGAATGCGCACAGAGCTGGAGGAAAATTTGGGCTCTGAAGTGATTACCTCACCCAATTCCACCCCACCAGAACAGGGCCAGCCCAGGTCCTGCTGCACCTTCTACAAGACTGCTCCTATCTTCTGCCACAAAATTCAGCCAGACCTAGGCTCTTCATAAGGCAAAAAACCATTTTCATAGCTGTATAATTCACCTATTTATTTTGGCTTTCACACCTTCCTGCGTACATTTGCTGTGAAGGCAGCAGAGCTGGTGCACAGCATTTTAGTGATTTGGTTGCCCAGGTTTTATTTTAGTCTGAAAGCAAAATGATGATATACACATATGTGTAATGTAGCACAAAGGCATGTTTACTGAAGCATGCCACCATGATGCTCCAGTTAAAAAAAATAACAAGCAACAAATCTGTTTCATCCCCATCCCCATTAGAAACTATATCTAGCTGCTGTTTAGATCATGACCAGCATAGCACTTTTGGGTAAAGAGATTTGCATTATAGTCCTCTGATGTGTCTCCATAGCAGTGGATGGCTAGGGGTTAAAAGCTGTGTGCCTGCATGTGCGCTGTGTGTGTGTGTATGTGTGTCTGTGTGTGAGCATGCTCGCTACAGGCTTTAAATAATATTTTCTAACATTTCTTTGAAATTTCCTTAATTTACAGTCACTGAGAATGAGGTTTCAGAGCAAGCGTTGAAAGGGAAACTGTTCCTCAACAGACACTCATGTAAATATGTTACTTTAAAAAGAAAAAAAACCAGCCCTTTCCATCTCTACCGGTGAAATGGCTACAAATGGGCTGCCATTAACTTTTGTTACTTGAGTAGGTGCCTGTAAAGGGCCAGGTGGTGTTTATGCAGATGAATGAGCATGTTACAATGTGTTCTTCCTTTTGGATAAAACATTAGCGTATCAGATGTGACAAATCAGATGTTCATCTTCCGCACTTCTGCATTATTTTACATTGAGAATTAGATAATGTGCTGGCTTAGCTTTTTACTTCGTGGGTTTTTTTCCCCCTTCTTCTCCTCAAGAATAATTTTATACATAAAGTTCTTCCAACACTCTGCATAATCATAGTCTCACCGTATGTCTAACCAGCAAGGTATTATGGTAATTGTGTATTTCCAGGTAGCGGGCTTTGCATCAGATGGAAGTGTACATTGTTTAACACACTGCATAATTATTGTGAAACGGAAATAATGGACCTACATGTTCAGGGGGTTTTTAATTCTGTTTCCCTACCAGATCAGCAGATAATTCTTGTGTCTCCAGCAGCAGCAGCAGCAAGATAAATATTAGAATGTCTTACAACCAGAGGTATGCAAATAATTGAATCCTCAGTTCAGTGGCTAAACTGAAAAAAATAACCTTTCATTTTAAGCTGACAAGAAAAAAAGGTATTTGGGTTGCATAAGAAGAAGAAGTAAATAGTATTTTGTGTTTATGACTAGTTTAGTTGTATTTAACCAAATCTGGTGTCAAAACATGATCCTTAGATCTAAAAATTCCAAACTTTGAACTTTAAAAAAATTCCCAAGCTGTTTTATAATGTCATTTTGTCTATTTTTTGTCTATCTGAAAACATTTGAAGATTTCCGTCTCAGCCGTCAGGAAGTGGCATTTTTAATGAGCAGATTACGTGCCTGAGATATCTCACTTCACTCTGATTCAAATGTTCAAAATTAATTTCAAGTCTCTCTGACAACTGGACCACAACTGTCCTTCCATTTTTATGTTTTTCTTTACTCTGTCAAATCAGGGCAGTTTTCCACTTCAAGGAAGTTGAATATATTCAGCAAATGACATAGTCATGGCCCATATGCCCTGTGTATTTTGCTATTAATTTTCGTCCAAGAATTGATATCTGCATAGTTACTCTGCCCTGGTCTCAAGCCCTGCATAGACCAAATTCCTTTCTTTACCGGAAGCATAGGCCAGTCTAGGAGGAAAACTAAGGATCCACAATTCCTTGTGCTGGACAAGTGCTTTAACAGTGCCCAGCACAGCTAAATCCAGGTACATTCCAGGTGTAGGGCCAAATCCATACCATGGAAATTCAGTTGGTGGGAATAATAAGTTGGTGGCTGATTGCACTAAAAACACAAACTGTGAGTACAAGACTTGGGGTTTGTACTTGTCTACCTGTGTAAGGGCTCAGCAGGCCCCATGGATGCAGAAAGTCTTCCTGTGGGAGATGAGCACCAATGGGATGCTGCAGGGAGGACTGCACAGCAGAGCCAGCTGTGCAGGATTTGTAGGGGAAAGATAGACCAGGCTCTCCTTGCACCACAGAAACCTTTTCTTGGCTGAAAGGTGAGCCCCTCCAGGGGCTGAGAATGCCTCAACTTGCCCAGGGTCTGGCTTAACCTCCATGCAAACAAATCATAGGGCTAGAAAAATTCTACCAGGGTGAGGTACTTGTTTTTTAGTATCAAATAGATGCATTTATAGTTTGCTGAGCTTCGCTCTATTTGAGTGACACCAACAGAATACACAACTGCTCCAGTTAAATGCACAGCTCATTTCTGTCTACATCTTGTAGGCAACATGTTCAAATGTATTCAAAATCAAGGCTGCAAAAGAATATCTCATCATCAAAGACAGCAGCTTTAGTTCCCATAATTGTGTTGTTTTGTCCAAGGCTGAAAGGATAAAACAATGCTGCTGGGGGACAGCAGTCACAGTACCTGTGTGGTCTCACTTCATGTGTCACACAGCCAATCCCAATGCAACTGCTGCACGTGGCCCCGTAAGGATAACCTAAATTTAACTTCTGGTTGCAGAGGAGCCTCAACAGACCTGCAGGGAGGATTTGCTCCCATAGCCCTGAAAGCCACAAGCTATTAGCTGGCCCTTGGTTTGGTCACACCAGTCTCAGGAGCTGGTATCAGGCAGCCTGTGGCCCTTACCAGCTCCAGACCAATTTACAAAGGATTGACTTGATCTTCCCGGCAAAATTACAGGAAAAAAACTCTAGCCTAACTGTTGCTAATATGATAGCCTAAAACTGAACTCCAGTTTGGCGGGGACTTTTCATGAAGATCTACACATTTTCAACCAAGTGAGGATGTCACTCTAAATCTCCAGGTCTCTCTGGTGTGTCAAGTGCAGGAGGTGCACACTGAGCACCAGGATGGGGGCAAGCACAGAGATGTCTGTGCAGTTGCGGGCTGGGGGACATGCCAACAGTGCCTCTCACATTGCTGGGACCCTGCACAGGCCAGCACCTGGAAAGATGGCCAGCACAGACATCTCTGTTCTCTCCAAAGGGGCCCTTCACACCCTAAGGATTCTGAAGAGTAATTTCTCCTTTATTTACAAGTACACTGATGGGGCAAGGCCAGTAACATCACCCTCAAGTGGATATTTCTTTTACACCTTCATTCTGTCTGGGCTGCACATTTGCTTGCTCCCTACCTTCTTCTGGGATTATTAAGAGAAGGCTTTGCACGTCCACTGCTTTCTGATCTAGCCCTGTCCCCAGAACCCAGCTCTAATAAACACAAGAGGAAAAGCTCATCCCATGTCTCTTACCTGGAAAAGACCCTCCCTCCAAGTACCTCAGTACTCCACGGCTAAGGTTCTTCTTGGCGAAGGAGGTCACCGTGTTCTGCGAGTTTCATCAGTACCAATGACCTCTTTGTCTCCATGAACATGTCCAAAAAATACCCCAGGACAGGCATGTCCTCATCTCACAACCAAAACCAAGAGTTTACAAAGTACAAAGTATCAAAGTACAGCCTCACCAACACAGATGTTATTTGCTGTTTAGGGAATCTTACTGCAAAAGACTAATAGTTATTTTACTCTACGCAGAGCATTGCCACAATGTGGGCCAGGAGCTTTTCCTATTCCATGTGACCCTGGCAGCAGCACTCTGTTTTCAACTTACTTAAAGGAAGTGCTGCTGGGGAAAATATAGCTAATGAAAAACAGCCATCGTTTTATCTTCCTGTACATCATTGTGTTGGTTTTATTAAAAAAAAAAAGAAAAAGAAAAAGAAAAAAATAAATAAAAGAAATCAAACAATAAGAGTTATCAATCCCCATCCATGACTTACTCAGATTTGGTTTAACACTGCAGGTCTCAGCATGTATAACTCTGATTTCTGCTAACTGGTCTCAGTCTAGTATTTTCACACCTTTTTTGTACTAAATGCTTACAACTGGTCACTCCACTAGAAACTGTCACCATGACACCTTTATTTAGAATTTTAACAACACAAAAAGCACCAGAAATGAATCTCAAAATAATAATCTTTTATTGTTTGCATTGCAATAAATTCCTGCAAATGCATCCCATTATCTTTTTATACAATTAAACACATAATGCCTAACTGTTAAGGTATCAGCCCAGCTGGGTACAGATGCAGTCTGCTGCCAGTCTGAACAGACCTCGGCTGTCTTTTAATAATTACCCGAATAAAAGAAAAATAATGAAGTGCTGTAGTTTGTTCATCCAAACTGGTAAAAAGCTGTTTGCAAAGAATAACTACGAGGGGAGTGAGACACTGGGCTTTGCTAATAAATAATTCTCAGAAATATCAGTTCTCAATTTACTACTTGTACACCATGGGCCAGTCAAAACTTGCCAGATGAGCCAATTTGCCACAGCTCTTGTTTTGAGTCTTTGTGAAGCTGCTGCGTGAGCACAGTGGGGGCTGCTTGCATCTATCCCTGGAGTCAATCAGTGGGCCTTTGTTTCCCGCTGGTCAAAAATATCAGGTGGCTCTGAGAGTCTAATTATCAATGAAAAATTAAATTCAGTACAGGAGCATAGCCAGGAGTTGCCCCCTGCCTTCTGCCCTCATTCATGGGGTGTGAGTATCAAGATATTTGTTATAATTCAAAATGTATGCAGGCCAAATTGTGAACTTCAGGGGTGGGAAAGACAGAAACCTAAATGTGAAAACAAGAGTTGAGAACCTCGCGGGCAAATCAGCAAATTTCTCCTTCTACTCCCTTAGTAAATGGGGTATGCAGCTGTAATTATGCAAAGAGCTTTCTCCAAGGCACCGCCCATCAGGGATTTCTCATTGGGAGTAGATTTAGATTTAGCCAAGTATATACCTATGTGATTCCATGACTTTCTGGCCTTGGGGAAGTTTGTAAGTTGAATACACTACCAAATGAAGGTCTAGCTCTCTCAGCACTGGAACAGGCAGAAGCAGAGACACCTGTCGGGGCACAGAGATGAAACCCCTGAGAGGAGGAGGTTTTTGCTCACAGATGCCTGTTCAGCATTGCAAATCGCAGAAACCAGGAGAAGCCAATGTAAACAGTCTCTGGATGAGACCTTATAAGTAGAGGACAAGACAAAGCCACTAGAAATAGTGCACAATGGACAGGTACAGGTGTAATGTCCATCCATCTCCCATTCAACATGCAGGGACAAACCAGGCATCTCAGTTGCTTGCCATGGAGCAGGTCTGGGCTCCTGCTTACACTGGCCTTTCTACTTACTTGAGTTGTAAGTCCATCCAGGAAAACACACCTGAACACGGCAGACTGTATTTCTTTACCTGTTGATTTTTTTCTAGCAGTCAACACTCATGGTTTTTCACAAGGGGTGAATCCACTTCCCAACAAAACAATAACCACTGAAGCAGAAAGGGAGGTGTAACACAGATCTGTGGGAGCTAATAGAAAGCATTGTCTCTGCTTCTTCCCTGGCCGATCAATGTCCTTGCTTTTGAACACACACATGAAATGCTCCCACCTCTCCAGGTCATGGGTGAGAAATCATTTGGGAGGCTGTCCTCACCCACAGATGGGAGGGGCTGCACACAGCCCCGGGAAGGACCCCTCCCAAGGCACTCCCACCAACACCATCACACTGAACTTGGCCTTCTCCCTTCACAGATATTCTTGGTAAACCTTGTGTTGTACCCAAAGAAGAAAGCACACACTATTCATGGGGGAGTAGTGCTTCTGTCTGTGCACGTACCCTATGTCACACATCTTTTGATTACAAGATGTTTGGTTTTGCTTAGGGAAACTGATGTATCAGGAGTATAGGATCCTGGAACAGAAAGGCTTACAAGAGCAAACAGCAGAAGAAACTGAGACAGGTTGCTGATGAGCAGCAGTAAAACATGGCTGTATCAAAGTATTGCAGCTCTTGAGGCTCTTAAACATATTTGCAGCAGCATAGCAAGGAACTCTGCCAGCAAACTTCAGGTAGCTAAAAACCTTTTCTGTCAGAGTGATTTCTCCCCACAAAATGCATGTTAAAAAGATCATAATTGTTTCACATCTCAAGAAAAGAAGACAGATCTACATCAATCACTTCAAATGTAAATATGTTAAATTAGTCCAGATTAGCTTTTCTCTGTGCCTGGGCACTAAGATGTCCTTGTCCCCTCTGTGCCTTTCTTTTTCTGCAAGAAAATTTTTAAGTGTTCAGTTAAAACACCTTCAATCTGCAAGCCTTCCTAGTTATGGACCTGGAAATCACTTCCAGCTCCTCCATCCCTGACATACATGATGAAGTATGGCAACTGCTCAGAACACTCTGTCCTGAGAGCTTTTCTAGAAGGAACTTACCCAAAGGAGAGAGTTGGCCCCCTAGGCACCAAGCGGATCACCCACCTTCGCAACAGACTTTTGACTAGCAGAATACTATACATTCATATTAATTTTGATTAGCCATGTGGTTTGGACATTAATTTTTGTTATAAAGCCCTTGGAGACTGCACTATAAACACACAGCAGATCAGAGTGCTGGAAGGGTAGAAGCGGCTGAATAGAAGGTTCTTTTTCATTCGCGGTTTAATTACAATTCCTGGTTGCCTCTCTTCTCACTGGGAGCTCAGTGGCAAACATTAAAGACATTCTGCAACACATGAAAACCCAATCCTATAGACTTTACTTGCACACTGCTGTCACAGGGCTGTTCCACAATTAAAGGGCATTCACACAAGTAAAGGATGATGAGTGTACAGGAGCAGTGCAGCATCAGCTCCAAAGCTGGCTCCTGCCCCGGTAGGATGTGCTGACAGCTCATCCCCCTGTGCCTCCTCTCCACACTGGCTGCTCTTCTCAGGAATTGCAGCCTTGGACTTCACCAGCCAAGCTTGGACAGATAAATATGGATAAAGTTCTTCTTAAGGCAGGCAAAAATTATCAAAAAAATGTTTTGAACAAATGCGTTTCAAGATTTTCAGCCTTTCTGTCATAAAAACTGAAATACCTCAAGATAGTTTTAAATGCTGTTTAAGGTTGCATCATACATTTTACATCATAAATTATTAAGTGACTTAATGGACAATGCATTAGAAGGAAAACAGGCAAATTACAGAATAATTTAACTGTTGCAAAGAAACAGAGCAACTTGCAGGACGTAAAACACTCTATTTCGACACAGAATGCCTGAAGCTAAAGCAATTAAGGCTGCAAAATATTGCCGGCTGACATGATGTGTATGTAAATTTGTCATTCATTGGCAAGGGTTTGTAACAATCACAGTAATGTGCACAATAAAACAACCATGTGGTATAAAATGCTTTCTGCTAAGAGTACTTGGAAAATGGTGCTTATGTATCATTTAAGCATATCGCTATTATACATACAGTAGTAGTTTATTACAAAAGATCTCGCTCCAATACTGGTAGCTCAAAGACAGCCCTTTGAAATATTATTTACCATTGTTTGTGTGCAGGATCATGAAGGAAATATTTTTTAAGTTCCTTTTAAGACCTACTGCAAGATTTTCACCAGAGATTCAAATTCTAGTGAATCAGCCCCTCCAGGCTAGTTAAAGCAAGCTCACAAACTCCCTCCACTTTGCCAGGAGAGCTAGCAAAGAAAGAGATGCCTCAAAAATGCCAATACTTATATGGCTGAGTCCGTTATTTTATGTAAAAGTGAGAGCAGTGAAAGAGGCAATGAGACCTTTTGAGCCCCCACCAAAAGCAGTAGATTTAACTATCGGTCTTTCTGATCTGTACATCTGTACAAGCTGCCAACTCAAGGGCAAGGGAAGGCCCACAGTGCCGAGGGCAAACCCAACTCTTTGGGTGCCCATGCTCCTCCCCAGAGGTGGTGGAAGGCAGGAGTCGTTTGTTCACTGAGGTCTTTGTGACAAGGCAGGTAACGCCTTACAGCTTCTGCTATGACCTCTACAAGAAAATAAAAATGCAGTCCTGGGGAACCTGGGCCCAATCCCAAGCCCTTTATTACATAAAGAAGGGGGAAAAAAACAAAGAGAGGACACTGGAGGAGTCTGAGATCCCCTCAGGCTGTTTTCCCGTGTCCTGAAAGTGCTGCTGCTGATTTCCAGCTCTCTCCACCACTGGCGCCAGGAGGGCACCTCGGGCTGCCTCAGACATGCTTGTACACTCCATTCTTCTTTGCAGGCAGACGGACAGTATGGGTAACCAGTACATTAAAAATACGGGGCACAGACCCAGATGAAAACAAACACGACACCCCATGTAAGGGCCTCTGGATTTCTCTATGGGCCTGATGGGTCCATGGAGGTGGCAGGATTCCCCATTGCATCTCGTTTTGCCCTGACGCACATCCTGCCAGCACAGCCCCACGCTGCAAGCCTGGCTTGATCCTCTCAGATAGACCAGGGCTCCTCAGCAACAGGAAACTGCTGAGAGCAAGTCTTTCTCCAGCCAAACCTCCCCATGCATCTCTGCAATGTTGCCCCAAATGACATCCTTCCTTCCAGCACTTAGATACTCCATCCTGTTTTATCTCAATCTGCCCCAAAAAATCTCTTCACAAACAGAGAGGACAAAATTGGTTTTCCTGTTAAATCTCTCATCCCAGGCTGGCTTATCTTAATATCTTACAGGTGAGATCACTGACCAGAAGTGGCCCTTGGCATGGAAGGAGCATAAGGGAGGTCTTGCCAGAAATACTAAGAGTTCTCTGGGGCAAAGGCAGTTTGGCTCCCGGTGACACCTTGACCTCCGCTATCATCCCCCAGCCCAGGTAAAGGAATTTCCCAAACTGTCACATGCTGCCCCTAGAACTTCAGCAGCTTTTGTTTTTCTCAGCAATTTTGCTGATGAGGAGAATTATGCTCCCACTCTTTAGATACAATTTAAGAGACACTTTTTCTTAGGAATGCAACAAACTTGTGTTTTAAATTTCTGCTCTAGGCCACATTCCAGGAAACCATCCAAAAGACTACAATAGGCCTTCAATGGTGTGAAACGTGGGGTTTTCCCAAGACAAGATTTTAACACCACATCTATTGTCTTTGAACATCCCATTTGTGACGTATAGAAAAGGAGCAGATACCCCAAAGGGTTGTGCTTTTTGACAGGGAAGAGCAAGGTGAGCATCCCCCTGGGATGCCCCTTTCCCTGCACTGCATCCTGACAAATGCAGCCTGATGAGGACAGTGGCAAGACAGTGACATTGCAGAAGGAATTTGGGGCAACTGAATTCCACCATGGAGGCTGCAAGCAGAGACTGAAGCCAGCATCTCCTGCCTTCCTACCAAAACACCAAGTTCACCCAATAAAAAAACCCTACAGTGCAGCTGCTCAGGACTAGCCTCTTCCTCTGGGCCTCTGGGCAGCTGTCACTAGAAAAATCAGCATTTTTAAATGCCATGCCAGGGCAACTCCTGGCAAATGACGATACTGTAGCAGTTCCTTGATACAGTATCTGTTTCTCATCCAACGTCCTCACCCATTCTTTTCAAGTCCCTGTCTTGTAGTTTGATCCCAAAGGGTAGGAGAAAGGCTGAGGGAAGAGGGTGAATTTTAAACCACCTCTCCATATAAATAGAATAGGTTATGCATTCCTTTCTGAAGTACGGTATTAATCCCAATTGTGCCATAAAATATATATGACTCACTTGAGCCTTGTTCTCTGGTGAGTTATGAACTATTATGTCACTCATGGGATAAGTATTATGTCTCTTAAGAGACTATCACCTTTCCTCTATTTCATAATATAAAACTTCATTGAAACCTGCCGTGCCTGATATAAGCAACTTCTCGTCATGCACATTAAACCTTTTTCCTTTTACAGCTTCCTTCATTTAGCTGATATTCACATCAGGATGAGTTCTTTCAGATGCAGCATAAGCATAAATTAGTATGTAAGAGAAGTAGTCATTTAGCAGAATTTTTTCTTTAATAAATCTGGTGATATTTATATTTCATCACAGAGCAGAAAGATTTTTTTTTTACACATTTAAAGATTTATTCCTGTAGTAAGTATCCAATTAATAGGGCTTTAGCATGCAGACAGGATTTGTATTTATGCTGAAGAAAATGTGTTCTCATTATACTTTTATTCTCATGTTAGATTTATTGTGGGTTTCACTATAATTTATTTTAGTAGCTCCGTTTTCTAATTCTTTATATTTACATGTCTTTTCCAACAAAAAAAATAATACATAAATAATACCTGACAACACTTTGCAGATTTTCTCTATTTGTAAGCTTCAATTCTCCAAGCATCTTGGAATGGAAATGCTGTGAACTACAAAGGAAATCTCTATGTGATCTCTATTACATGAAAAATTATCATTTTTATATCCTCTTCACTCTGCCAAGTTCTTTCCAAGTTTCTGTTTGCAATGCATGAACGTAGGCAAGCAATGGTAGCAAACCCAAGTAGGAATACTCTCTACATACACTTATATTTTCAATGTGTTGCTGCAATTAGCAGTGTCAGAGGACAGCCTACTGCATTGCAGCAGAGAGCTCTTTCCAATCTACTCTCACATATATTTTTCCATAGGCTTTCTGGCTTGCTGCTGTGGGATTTATGATAACACAATCCTACCACTGCTATCCTGCAAACCACTGCCAAGAACAATGTTCAGTCAGTAACACTTTGCCTAGACCCTAACCCAGCCTTTCCGCTGCTGTGCAGTGGGATGAGAGCTTGAAACTAAAGTGAGACCGGCCTCACAGTCACCTGCCAACATTTCCAACACGAGAAGATCTAATGCTGAGCAAGTTTCCACACATGCTGCACCTCCTAACGGAAAGATTCCTATAGGGTGCTGTACAGCAGCTTTCCTGAGCCTGTGCTGTGTAAGAGAGCTTTCTTGTGCAGCCCATCCAGAGCTTTAGCTCCAGCACTAATCCCAGCAGGTCAGACTGACAGCAGCCGGGCAGGGCACAGGCAGTGTACGACTGGAGGAGCCAGCTGAGTTACACTGCAGACATAACACTGTATGTAAGAGCCAAATCTGTCCAAGTGCTGTTGCAGTAGATGTTGCTTTCATTTTGCAGTGTACCCTCTGCTGGGAAAAAAAAATGACTTTGTGTTAGATATCACATCTAATTATTCCTGTTGGGCTGGCCCAGAGAAATGTCAACAGTGCATTGTAAGTGCTAATTGGGGTGTCCATGCTCTGCAGTAGATTTGGGATACAACACCCAAGACTGGGGAGGTTAAGCATGCTTTAGAGTACTGTACTGTAATGAGCTTAGTCTCCATGGAAGAGGCACAGCTTTGCTACACACACTGTGCTGCATTGCCTGAGCCACGCACCAATGTGCTGGTTAAGGCAGGCTGCCCGAGGCCACCACCAGCAGCCAGGAAAGGTGAGCAGGATTCCCAAGGCCTGCTGCCGAACGCTTGGCAAAACAGACTGAGGTGAAGAGAGAAGGAGAGAGAAAGAGGGAAAGAAGAAAGGGCAGAAAGTAAAGGGGGAAAAAAGACTGCTGAAGAGGGAAATAAATAAAAAGTTGCCAGTATGCTTACCTTGTCTCCCACTGTTTAGGCAGTAAAGCTCACTAGTTTTAGACTCACATGATGTAATACGGTTTGAGCTGTCACTGCCTATACTGCGGCTCCATTGGAGACACATGCTTTGCTGCTTTTTTCCACGGACCCCATCATGCTTCTGAAGAAATATTAATCCAACCTTATTTCAGAATTTCTAGTCCAGAAAATGTACATTATTTTGGTATAGGGACAGTGATGGTACTTGAACCCACAGGATCCAGCCAAATTACCAGTGGCAAATTCCCAAAACAGGCTTTTTTGACAGCCTTCATTTTCCACATTGCTCTTTCCTGCTTTAGAGCACCAGTTGGAGGGAAGCTGCCTGTTCCTTTTACAGTCGTGGGGTAGCAGTGTCTGCTGTGACATCCCACCCTTCTATGCTCTCAGGCACTGTTTCATCATTTTTACCAGGCAGTCCTTAAAACTTTCAGGAATCCTTCTTGTTAGACCTTCACATAATGAAACCAAAGTATTTAAAGCTACAACATTCCTGCTAGTCTATTGGGCTATAAATCTGACAGCTACTCCATGCCCTTTTGTGTCATGAGGGGACCATTTTTGCCCCTCAGTGCATTTTTTGCTGCTTCCATGGATGGTGTTGCATCAAGTCCTGCTTTGAACAAAATGTACAACAGAGTGTAACTCAACAGAAACAGGCTTCAGGCCTGAAACACTGTACTTGTTCAGATGTTGAGGCAGGAATATGAGAAGGAAATCTGAAAGACTATTGTAAGAACAAAGAGGAGGCCTCAGATGTATTCTGTGTTTCACACAATTCTGCCAGCATTATTACCCCGTATGCTAATCCAGAAGAGGTAGGCAATTATTCCCAAGCTTGCTTCATTTTACATGTTCTTCCTGACCTCAGATTAAAATGTAACACTGCCAGACTCCATAGACAATATAGGGCAAAATCTCACATGCAGACAATCAGCAAAGGGTTGTGCTGAATCTGGGGACAAAGTCTGGGGAGGGAATTGCAGGAGAGAAGCTGGCTGAGAAAGTCTTTGAGCCATGGGCTGCATCCTTCCAGAGGGGAAGGCATACAAGGAGCTGCACCTCTACCACATGTACTGAAACAGTGAGATGAAGCTGCTCTCTGAAAGAGACAACCCACTTAGCGCAGGATTTGCCAAACTGTTTTCAGTGGTGGAATCCTGAGGTTGGTCACCTGGGAAATCCTCTTTTTAAGGACATTATCCTGAGGGAGCAGTTCCAGTTCCCTTTTCTCACTCCATATTCATCAAGACCAGAGCAGCCGAATAATTGAACCAAATTCTGGTAATAGGTGTTTTACCCTAATCACATGTGAAACAAGTCATTAGATGTTGGCTAAGCTGCCTACCCACCCCAGATGTACCCACACGCTGCTGTGCAAATTCAGAGGCAGATGTTGTCCTGCACATTTTTAGAATGATACCACCCATGAGGGCACCTGTGCTTGGTATGGAAGGAAGTCAGAGGTATTTGCACATGCATGTCAAGCTGGAGAAAAGGCCACTTGAATTTATATGGGGGTGTAACAGTGTAAAAATCTCTGCACGCCTGCTGCAAGGTTTAGGAGAGAGATACATGTCGAACAGCTGGAAACCTACCTAGAAACCATGTGTGCACAACCTTAATCTAGGTATTTCTGTCTCATATTTTACACAGATGATATATACACTGCACTGCCACAGAGAAACACCCACTTCATGTGTACTGCAGAAAGGGAGGATGAAAAAGAAAATATTACTCTCATTCTGCACATCTTCTTCACTGCCTAGATCCACTAGTTGTATTTTTGTTTGCTTTCTGAAATAGCAGAAAATTGGGAGGGAGTTTGTGACAAAAAGCTAAATAAATATTTCATGTATCAGCACCTGTCATAGTTTTTGTGCACCACCACTATCGATTTCCTGGTAGTTCTCCTTCCCTACCCAACTTCATTAAAGAATAAAAGTAAAGTAATAAGTCATTTCACACTCTGTCTGACCATTATACAATAATAGCAAGATTTCATGCAAGGGTACAACATTATGCCCATCTGCAATCACAGTCTCTTTGCAAAAATCTCAATTCACACTTCACATGCAGCTAACCTTGTTACCATTCCCTTCCTAAACCCATCAGTCTTGCAGCTGCACGTCTTCACAGCCCAACATCTTAAAATTCATCACTTTGACACCCTCGCATCCCTACAGGTCAAACTAAAGACACCAACCAAGAATAATTAAGGGCTACCCCAGATGTTTAGTTTACTTCTAGCCAACCTTTCCCAGAACTAGGTACAGTTCTCTGTTCATATACTAAAGATCCATGGTAGGTGCTTGTTTTAAGGGAACAAGACCTCCAACAAAATTCAGAGCTCTCTCCCCCTCTTTTCTTTTTTTTTTCTTTTCTTTTTTTTTTTTTTTTACAAGTATAGTTCTTTGTAGTTGGAATTTGAACAAGAAGTGTGATAATGAGTAGGTTCAGGGAAGGAAAGGTGTTATCTCATTAAGGTAATTACTAAGACATCCCCACCATTACCTCGGTTTGAAAATGTGGCAATTAAAGCGCCCTACATGGGCTCTCAGAGACAAGGGAACAAGACAGTCTCGGACAACTTTGGTGTGCCCGGGCCGGGAGGGAGGGGAGCGCCGATCCCGAGGGGCAGAGCCCGGTGCAGCTGCGGGGGCGCCGGGAGCCGCCGCCACGGCGACCTGCGGCCGTGCCCCCGGCTGAGCGCGGCTGCCGCCGGGGGAGCCCCGGGGGGCCCGGCGCGCCCCGCATCCATCGCTGCCAGCGCAAAGTGCCTCACTTGGGTTCCTTTGAAATCCGCAAATTTTAAGGACCGGCGTTTGTGCGCTTCCATTAATAGAAGCGACTTGTGAAAAATAGGGCATATGAATATGGAAAGGCAGTTTTAATGCGATGGGCGCTTGGCTGGACCTGCTCTCCGGCTGGAAGCACGCAGAGACAGGCACGGGCTCCGGCTGCCCCACGGCCCTCGAACGGCTGGAGCAGCCCAAGGGAGGAAAGAAGTTCGGGGCTTTTTCATGAAACGGGGGCACGAGGGAGCTGCGCCTTCCGGGGTCGCCCGCTCACCCCCCGCCAGTCCCAGTGGGTCTCCGTCGCCATCAGCTGTGCCCCTCCAGGGATTGCGGGGGTCGTTTCGATGCTATCGCCGAAATAGAGCAGGCTGTTGCTCCCACGGGATGAGGGCACAGGGCCCACGGTAGGCCAGGTTCCCTGTACTCCCGTTTTCTCGCAAAAGGAGCTCCCCGATAAACCGGCTGCTGGGGAAGAAACCCGGTGGTATCACCGGCGGGAAGTGTGGGCTTAGCAGCAAGACAGAATAGAGGAGGAGGAAAGCATGTAATTTCAACCTGAAACGGTTATTCGCCGCCCATGTTCGCCACCTCTGGCCTGGGAATATTTCTTACATTACGAAGGCTTTTGCTCTTTCCACAGGTGAGTTCAGCCTAGCTGCACTCGTTCTATGCCCTGGATTTTCGAGGTTTTCGAGTGGGCTGCAATAAGGACTTTGAGTGACTTATAATATCAGTAAACGCATTTGCACAGAAACGTGGCGTGAATTTGGAGGAAGGTAAACTCTGGAAAGGCAGAAAATAACAAAAGTTAAAAACCCACCCTCACAAGAAACACTAAAACCTGCAGGAGCGATAGCCAAGCCCCGGAGCGCCAATACAGCGTTACATGCGGGCGGTGTGTTAAACGCGATCGGGGTAACCGGCACGGCAGGGAATTCTGCTCAGTGCTGCTGGCTGGTTCCCAGCGGCTGAGCCGGACTCGACTGCCCGGCTGGGAAAGCGGATTAAGCTCCGGAGCACCCAGCTGCCACACCGGCGCCAGGGCCAGCACCCTCGGAGCGGCGCAGGCAACGCGCGTCCCCGTGCCCCAGCCCAGAGGAGTCGCCCTTCTCGCTTTCTGCTCTAACGATGGCCAAGCTAATCCCCCGAGCGGGTGAAGTAATTAAACATGATCCTGCTGCTGCATCCCACAAGAGAGCCCATCAGCCAAGGGCAGCGGTGCAGCCTGCCCGCGGCTCTGCTGCCGGGAGGGCCCAGCCCAGAGCCGGAGCTCAACGAGCCACCGAAACCTGTGTGAGCGTAGCAGGGGTTCCTCGAAGGAGCCTCCTGGGCCGTGCCCACCTGCAAAACACATAGCACGGCCCAGAAGAAACAAACTAAAGGGGAACCGAGCACAGAATGTCCAAAGGCTCTCCTGGTTCCACGGCGGACGTGCCGGTGTCAATCCGGAGCGACACAACACGGGAGAAGGGGAACCGCCCTGTCCCGTTTTTAAACCCGTCTGCCGGTGCACGGGCAAAGCTCAAGCAGCCGGCACAAAGCCTCCGGGACGCAACCCGCGCTCAGGGCCCGAGGGCCAGGCCCGGGCTAGGACAGGGGCTCTCTCCCAGGTGCTAGGTGGCGGAGAGGGGAGCAGGCAGCGCTTCGGCAGCAGCAGACTGTGCCAGTCTCCTCCATCTTCACCATCGCCCGCCGGCAAGCGCCGGGGAAGGCGGCTGCCGGGTCCCGGCGAACGGGAGACTCCGGTGCCGCCCGCCCGACGCCCCACGGCCGGGCGCTCCCGCNATGCTCAGCGCACCAATAGCCAGGTCTTTTCCAGCGGGTGCCGGTATTTCCCGCTGTTTAAGGCTGAGAGAGCCCGTCCCGTTCGTGTGGCAACAGAAGAGTTTGGTTGTTTGTTCACAACCACTTCCAGGGCCGAGAGCAGGTCCTGGCCCAGGCAAGGGCAAAGGCAAAGGCTGGAGAGGGACCGGGACTGCGGCAATTCAGCAGCTCCGCACCAGGTCTGGGGCGGCCGCGGCGAAAGCAGCTGTCCGGGAACGGAAAGGGGAGAAACCCGACCGGCGCGGCCGGGAAGGCAGAGCAACCAACGGCGCCGAGCCGCGAGCGGTGCCTGCCCCGCGCCCTGCCGTTCACCGCGCTGGAGCAGGCGACGGGAGGCAGCCCCACGCATCCCGGCCGGGCGCCCGGCTCTTTGTCCTGCCGCAGCGCGCTGTAATGCGGGCCCGCGTGCCGGGGCTTTAAAAGAAGCAACGCCTGGTTGCAGCCAGGCGACCCGGCCGAGCAATTTCGGGGCAGCCTGACCTTGGGTTGGCTCTATCCCGACGCGAACGGGGAGCGGGACAAACGAAGAACTTACGTTTGCAGCCATACTTCCCTCATGGGGAAAGGAAGAGTGAAAGAGAGCGATTCTTGCCCCAAACCTCCTCCCGTTTACACGCACTTTTCAGTTGGTCTGGAAATATGTTTCAGGGGAGGTGGCGGTTCCTCGCCCCCCTCCTCCGGCAGGCCCTGGTTTAGGCACCATCCGACACGGCACCGGCAGCCCCCCAGCCCTGCCTCACTCCTCTCTCGCTCCTGTCTGCTGCCGTTCCCAAAGCACCCAAAGGTCCCTGCCCCGATGGGCACTCCTCGGCAGGCCCTGCTCGTGAGGGGGCCACTCATCTATTTTGCATGAACTTTCCTTCCTTGTTCTCACTACTTTTCAGCGAGTTTATGCAGTCAAAACCGAACCATCGAGAACAACGAGCTAGGACTAGCTTTTCCAGCTGAATCTCCTCCTTTCGAAAATATTTGTTGCTTAGACTAAGGAAAAGGCCCTAACGAGTCCAAATTTCCTACCTCCTTCCCCAGCCCGCACAGGATGTGTTTCCCGGGAAACCCTCGGCGGCGGTGCGGGGCGGACGGACAGCTCTGGCCGCTCAGGGACCTGCTTCAGGTTGGTTCCTGGGGGGGGTGTTTGGGGGCCACGGAGAAGGCGCGGGGGAATACTCAGCAGCCGCCGCAACACGGGCAAAAACCGAAGTGGGCGTTCCCGACCCGTTCCCCTTTTGTTAGATCAAGGCAAAGGTCAATATGGTTTTAACGCGAATTTATTAGCACAGAAATCAGCAAGCCGCTCGCTAATTAGCAAAGCCCAAATAAACGTGCCCGGAGGCTTCTCTTTTCCTTTTTTCGTTTTTTTTTTTTTCCTTCTATCTTAAAAGAAAGGGGACCCACGAGCAAAAATAGAGAGGGGGGGGGAAAAAAGCGCCAAACCCTCAGAGGAGAGGATAATATGGGACTTTATGAATGTTTTATAGGTAATTGCTGTATAACTTTCTAATTTCGCAGAGGGGCGTTCACCTCCGAAGGCTGGGGACAGAGCCGTCCCCCGAGTCCAGTGGAGGGTCACAGCCCCCAGTCGCGACCCGCGCCCCCTCTGCCCCCGCGGGACGGCCGGGCGGCCCACGCCGGCATGGGGAAGGGAGGAGCTCGGCAGGGAAGCTGCCAGGGGAAGGGGTGGGAGGGGGGAACGGGTACGCACAGCAATAAAGTTCAAAGGCCAGCGGGGCTTGGGAGCTCCGTGTCCGCCGGGACCCCTCCGCCCTCCCTGCCTGTTTCCCCTCGTTACTCACCCCGACCGCCGGCGCTCGCTGCCTGTCCCAGCTCCGTGCGGAGACAGCTGCCGGGCCGGGGCCGCGTCCCCGAGCTCTGCACGGCCCCATCGCACCCGCCCCAAGGGGCCAGAGCCGCCACCCGCTGCTGCCCTGCCCAGGTGCTTAAAATAACGGCAAGGGGCTCGACACCTGCGGGGGATTTGATTTTCCTTTAAAATACAGATAGGGAAAAACAGCGCCTGTTAAGAAACAATGAGCCTAAAATTCAAAATATATTCAATATAATATTCAAAATAAAAAAGTGGCATCTGCCTTTTCTACTCCGAATTTCTTGAGTTCTCGTCAGGGGGAAATTAGCTACCTTGAATTTTCGCGTTTGTTAAAAAAAGATAAAGTTTATTCTTTTTTTTTTTCCTTTGTTTTCCCTGTGATTTTTCAGTCACAAAAAAAAATCTATATTTTGCCATCTAAGCATTTATTTTACTGAATCCAAAAAGACATGAAAAGGGATAGGGAAGAACCACGTTCGTTCGTTTTAAACTAACGTATAGAAGTGAAATTTTTTTTCTCCTTTTTTGGACGACATATAATAAATATGATATAGCACTCAGCACTCGGTCTGTACAATTCTGTTCGCATTAGGGAGCATGCCACTTTTCAATAAGAAAAAAAAAAGGTAATGACAAAAATCAGTGCAAAGTTCTCCGTTCCCCCGGTCTTCTCCGCCGGTCGGGGGTCGAGGCGCTCTCACTCCCTCTGTCCTCCGCAGCCGTCAGTCTCTCCGGCGGGCTCGGGCTCCCTCTCCCTCTCCTCCTCCTCCACCCCCTCCGTAACTCTCTCTCCGAGCTCCAAGTCCTGCCTCGCAGTAGCCGAGGTCGGCGGGTCGCCCCGCGGCTCTGCCCGCCTTCCCCCGCGTGTGGTCGTTTCACTTACGGGCTTGGCTCTGGGTTCACGGTTCAAGAGTCCCTGCTCTGACTGATCGCCTCCCTCGGTGGCCGGTGACTGCCTGCAGAAGCTCCTGCCCCTCGGCTTCCCCTCGCTTCCTCCTCTGCGGTGCTGGGGCTTGTTTGGGGACGGGGAGGGGAAGGGCTCGTTGCGGGGACCGCGGTGCCGTTTCACCGGGGGTGCGGGGTGCCGGGCATGGGGTTGGCCAGGGGGTTGAGGGCCGGCTGCCCGCCGGGCCCCAGCCCGTGGATCAGCACCCGCGGCACCAGCGGCCGCTGGAGCTGGGGGTGCGGCGCGGGGGGAGTCCGGTACATGCTGCTGTGCAGGGCTGCGGCCGCCGCGGCCGCCGTCGTGCTGTCCATGCTGCCCAGCAGGCTGGGGTGATAGAAATAGGGCGAGGGGAACATCCGTTGCAGCGCTGAGTAGTTCCCGGCCTCGGCCAGCAGCTCCAGGCCCACCGCCGTCTGTCGCTTCCACTTCGTCCTGCCGGGGGGAGCAAGAGGCGGCTGCAGGGCGGGCCCGCGATGGGGCACCCGGGCCGCTTTCGCGGGGCTCCGCGGGCGGCGAGCCCCATCCCCGGCGCGGCCCCGCACCACCGCGGCCCCGACGGGGCGCACTGGCCCCGGGGGCCCGCACACGGTGCGATCCTCCCGGCTCTGCCCGG
>VZTG01003873.1:35568-78068 GCA_013397845.1 Melanocharis versteri
TTGCCCTTTTGAAACGAAACGGAAAGAGGGGCCTCACGGAACCCCCGGCGCCGCGCCGGGGAGCGGCCGCGTTCAGCGGGCTCCGCCGCGCCCGCCGGCAGCGGGGCGGAGGAAGAGCGAGGCCTCGCCACAGAGGGCCCACGGCGGGAGCTGGGGGGCCGGGTTCCGCGTTCGCTCCGGAGGCGACGGAGCGCGCAGGTTCCGCGGAGGTTCCGCGCAGCCCCGCGCAGCGCCAGCGCGCTCTGCTGCCCCCTGGCGGCGCGCTGNCGCTTTCATTACGCGGCCTTCCTGACGGGGACACGGAGCCTCCTGTACTTCCCTCACCAATACAGCGGAGCTTTTTGTCAGTAATTTGCAGTAAGTGTCTGCGGCCCTTCCGCAGGGCCCCGCCGTCATTAGCGGAGGCAGATCCGCGCGCCTCCTAATTGGAAGCGTTGGGCCTTATCAGCGGTGGATTTTCCAGGACCTTTGACAGATACCAATACTAAAATCATTGTTCACTTGTCAATTTAAAAGACCACTAAAGCAGCTTATTTTGGTTTTAATTGGAGGCTCTTCGCCCCTCCCCAGCCGGCAAAAGAAACCACGAGGGAGCCTCTCTATCAGCACCCGCTTCGCAGCGCCATNCAAACAAACAAACAAACACACAAACAGGCAGAAGGGGTGGCAGTGCCAGGGAGCCGCCCCAGGCGCCGGCCGAGGCGGCCGGGCCCGGGCTCCTCCTCGCCGGTTGCCCCAGCCCCGCTCGCCCCGTCGCGATGGGACGGCGGCCTTCCCCGCTCCAGTAGCCCTGCCAGATGCAGCAAAACTAATATGTGTAAACGCTTTAGAGTCATCATCCGGTCCGCTTGCAGCGACGCTTCCCCGGGCGGCGGCCGCGCCCCGACGACAGCGGCCGAGGTGGCGGCACCCCCGCCGGGACCCGGCCCTCCCACCCACCGCGAGTAGGGGGGCTCGCACTGGGATTTCTTTTTAATTTCATTTTTGCCAATCACACTATGTTCTGATTTTCCGGCCAATTTTAAGTAGCTGATGTTTTGTTTGGCTGCTGTTTTATTTGCTGTCAAAAAGAATTTGATGCAGAAACCATTTAAGCATGTATACAACCCATGGAGGGATTCATTTGACCTCATTATACTGCAATAAAGAAGAAATCCAGTTTGTTAAATATCACCGAACCGCATGCATTTCACATCAGATCATAAGAGTTATGCTTCAAAAGATTATTCCAGAAAGTGCTTGGGAAGATGGAATGGGTTAACTTTACTTGCCAGAAGGTGTTCTGACAAACACAGGAAAAGAGAGAGAGATGCAGCCCCCTTTAAGAGCAGAGCAACTGAAGAAAAAAGAGATTTATGCTTTTAATTAATGGCAATTAAACCATGCCTGTTGGCTTGGCCTATGGCAATTGTTCCCTGCAAAAAGGAGGCCGAGCTGGTGACAAGCATTTGAATCCGCTAAGTTCTGTCAAGGGAGCTGACTCTGCAGGCATCAAAACCAAACTAAATCAATAAAAGAATTAAACTTTTATAAATTGCATTTTGACAAGTATCAGATACCGTTAAGCTTTGATATTATGAATTCCTCGGAGGAGATGCAAACAAGAAGGGCCGCAGTTAGAGATCCAAACAATCAAAGAGGCTTGTTAACATGCGCTGTCAAATGCATCAGTGCTATTAATTACTACAAATTAATGTGACTCTCTCTTCCTCTGGTGATTGGAATAATAATCAGCTGGATTCATGGAATGAGCACAGAGAACATATGCAACCCTGCCAAAAATAATAATTTAAGAAACCAGGAGACATTTGCAATCTTTATGCTTACAGGCTTGATAATTTGCTTGTTGCTAGTGTGTCCCACTTTACCCCATCCTCCTGATTGCTGAGAACTGCCTCATCTGCATCCCAAATGGACACGCTCTCAGTCCCTGGCTGCAGCAGCACTTGTCCTGATGACAAAGTCTTTCTCCTCTTCAGCAGAGCTGTGAAGGCAGAAGGACACACAGCCAAACATCTCACCCTGGCCAGCCGGGCAGCACTACAGCCCTTGCTGTGGCCACAGCCCATTCCCTGCAGCTGGGGCTGCCCAGAGACCCCTCTGCCACTTCAGCTCCTGCACCCCACAGGAAATCACATGCTGAAAATGAGAATGGTATATTTGCCACATGTGGAGGAGGTAAGGAGATGATGAAACCATGGTGTATGTGTATCTGTCAAGCTCTGACCCTATTTCAGTAGCACAAAGTAGGAAAAACCACACTGCATTTCTCTTACTCCAGTGAAATACCATTTCCAGTGCTAGCATAGAAATAAGCCAACCCAGAAGGCAGAGTAACACCTTCCCACGAGAAGATTAACCATCCTTGGGCTTTGGCTTCTTCCTGCGTTCAAACAACAATGCCCTTGCTACTGCAGTAGTTTCCAGTTCAAACTACCCCTTGCACAGAGCACAGCAGAGCTCTGAGCATCACTCCACTCTCCTGGTTTTACCACTACCACAAGATGCTGTCTTATAGCCTCTGCACTTAGAAAGAACCCCTCTAACTATGGTGGACTTTAGAGAAGTCCTATGTTTTTCTCTACTCAAACAACCAGAAAAAAGATGGAGTTGGAGACAGGGCTTTTGGGCATGAGAGAGTCTAGGGTTCTGTGGCTTGGTGGTGAGTGAGCACTCCAAACATATTATGCCCTTACTCAGGCCCAACTCTGCCTCAACAAAACCCACAGAGCAGTATGTGATAGCCATAGGAAGCAGAGTTCTCAGGCACCCCGGAACCAGGAGGCCAGGTTTGCTGGGGAGAGGCGTGGCTGTAACCCAGCTTGCAGGGAGATCAGAGGCAGCCAGCATAAATGCACATCAGAGTGGAGGAAATCCTGATCCAGGGACACCCTCATCCCACTGCTGCTGGAGGGCTCAAGCGCTGTGCTTGAAGCCAGAGCTGAAGGCAGGGCTCGGGAAGAAGAGCAGATGGGCGAGGGAGAGAGGAGAAGCATAAAATTGATTGATGTCATTTTGTGTTCCCTCGAACACTGTAAACTTCAACATATCCCAACCTTTGCCCAGGGGATGACAGGGATAAGCAGGGTGGCACACTTCTTACAGTCCTGAAATGGAAATGGGAGCAGAGGAAAAGAACAGGACAGTTGTGCCGGCCCTGTGCAGCGCGTGGGAGAGCTTCAAGGCCCTTTGCACTAACACACCAGGGTCAAAGTCTTCATCCCCAAATGCCTCTTCCTACAGACCAATAAATTCCATTTCCCTGGACCAGGTGGATAGAATAGCAGATTTCTCAATCAAGTAAGAGCTAATGAGGTCTCAAATCTCTCACCACCCAATATCCACTGCTTTCTAAGAAGGGCCATGTCTCAGACCCATACGTGCTGTACAGATCTCCTATAGCCACACGCCACAGAAATGCAACACATCCATCTTGCAAGCAGGAAGCAAGGGCTGAGCACAGCCCCCGCCTCTCTGCTAGAGCAGGTTCTCTGACAGGTAGCCCTCTAATGCAGGATAGCAGGCACCATGATGGAACTAAAGGACAGTTTCTGACTACAGTGAGATGAATTAATTTGACACCATCTGGCAGCAGTTTTTCATTTCTGACAATATTTAAAACATAATTTGAGCTCAGGCAGTGATAAATAGTTCTCAGATCTCACCTGACTTTGGTAACCTCTTGACCTAGGCATATCGAGTCATTTATCTGAAGCTGTAGATTCTGATATTTTGTTGCTATATCTAATCTAAATAGACTTCTGGACACTGCCCTTATTGCACTCTTGTAATCCTGGATTGATCCTGTTGAAGCAAGTGGAAGCAATGACATCTATGTCTGTCTTTCATCAAACACATGATGAAAGTTGATCATGTTTAAGCATGTTCTCCCAGCTGGAGTCTGTAACAGAAAAAAGCCATGATGCATTAGTGTTCCCAAACATCTAATGGTGGAGTGGGGAGAGGCATTTTATTATTACTGTTACAATTATTTCCTTTAAAATCTTAGTTTTCATTCTCTCACTCTAAACATTGTTTATGATAGCTTTAGCATGTGTATATATATCTAGGCATGTATGTACACATATAGATGCTTGAGCCTAAAAGAAATAAACCCTTTAGACAGAACAGCACTACAGCAAAAGCCTTCAGATGAAATCATGGTGTGAAAATGTAGGATGTCTCTCCTCTTTATGTTCTATGGCGAATGCAAAGAAAATTTATTGCTTCAAATATGTGTAATCATTTTTATCTGATTACCTGTAGATGTTCTGTATGGCTCTGTGTATGAGACAGTACATTCTCCGTCTCCTGCAGACACCCCAGTTTATTATAAGCATACTTCCATTCTTTCACATATCTTTATGAATTTGAAGGAGCTGCTTAGAATTTGTCACTTATTTTTAACAATATAATTTTCTTTGGAAGGAATATTCCTGCTAAGCTTGACATGTGATATTTAATCACATATTGACCACTCAGGATTATTTTAATGCTTCCTGTCAGTTCCAGTACAGCAGGCAGAGTTCAAGCAACACATTTGCCTGGAGTTCAGTATTCATTTAAATCAAATTTGTCAGCTTTCCATTTTTTTAAATGTAATATTTTATTTTTATTAAATGCAAGTTAATAATGCCTTGTCAGGCCAAGGGCATATTTTAATGTGAACTCAGATGTTAAGTGAAATTGGAGCCATAACACCCTGCTAATAGACTCATACAATCATCTTAATGCCAGCATCTCAACCTAACATAAACATGTGCTGGCTTTGTGTTCAGTTGTCTCAGGGAGCCTTTCCAGATGCATAAAACACATGCACAAACACACACACACACGCACACATCCTTTAAATGCATGTGCTCCTGGGGTGGGTGCCTATGACGCTTGTGTATATTACTCATAGATTTCCACGTGTTCTTTTTTCCTGTTCATAAGGCATCTTACTTGACTGGTGACATAACAGCCTTGGTTATTAATGCTGTCTCTTCTCAGCTTCGTCTTTAATTTTCCATGATGCTATCTATAATGACTTGATCTGGTTTTTTTTCTGACAATATTTACGTGTGCAACTGTACACATATGAATACAGCTTTTCCACAGAGAGGTGCAGACATGCCCACCATGCATGCAGCCTTGGCTATGTGTCCAATATTGGACACATGCCTGCACACAGGTATATAAAGCATTTATGCATTGCCAGCCTGTAGAGAGTTTGTCTGCTCGCACTGCGCACTGTATGATACGCACCCACACGTGACAGGTGATCCTCCGCAATATTTATCTTTACTTGAGTGAAGAATTATCGCTCTTCTTCTTCACAAAGACAAATGTAGCAATGAGCAGCCGTTGCAAGTAGCAGGTAAGAGATGGATGGAGACTGATCTAGCTTTCTAAACATACTGTAAACCACAGCCCTGTGAAGTAACATAGTGTCACAGAGGGTGACAAAGCACTGCATCTTTACCAAGCATTTCCCAGCAGCAGGACAAGCCCAGGGCCCAGGTGCCACACTGCGACTGTGGGCTCCAGAACCATCCAGCTGCCATGCCTTGCCGGGGATGGGCAATGGCACCTTACGTCTTTCACCTCCTCAGTCCCCGGCTCCGAAGGGGCCCGGCTCAGCCGTGGCAGAGCCATCCCTGCCTGACAGCTGCGGTGGCCCGTGTGGCCCGGGCGCACAGGTGTCCCCATCGCTGGCACTAATCGGCACCTCGTCAGCGGGCCCGGCGGAGGGGCCGAGGAGCGAGCGGGCACAGGGGGACACGCTCCTCTCACCAGGGCACCAGCGTCCCGGGCCAGGGCTGGAGCCCGCTATCCCACGCAGCCGAAACCCACGCCCTGCCTCCCAGGAAAGCCATGCTCCAGCCCTTCCCTCTGCCACCAATGCAATTACAGCACAGGGAGGTGCTGTAATGGTGGAGGGAGGGAGGGAGAGAAGGATATGCATTGAGGCTAAGCAATGTTTTCCAGTGACGTCTGAGAGGACACACTGCTCACCGCTATAGAGAGGGAATGCAAGGCTGTTAGGAGGGGCAGGACCATGGAGCCAGTAGTTTTTATTTTAAAAGTACGCAGAGGATGTCCCAAGACAGATCGAGGCGTTCAAGACACTTGTGTCCAAGGCTGGCCTCATGGGCTAAAGAAGGGCATGGAAGGGTTTTAAAATCAAAGAATTTGATTTCTCCGTGGGTTTGCACAAACTTCTGAACATGTCTCCTCTGCCTCTGAGGAAGGAGGTCTGGTGTCATCTCCCAGGCAGCTCTGGAGAGCTGTCTTCAGTTTTTAACCCGTCCCTGGTAGAAAGTGTGAGAGAGAAGGAGCCGTAACACCCATCCTCTCCCATGAAGAAAGTTTACCTCCTGGGCCCCTGGGAGCCCCCCAGCACAGAGCAGCACCATTGTCCCTTTACCACTCACCTGAGCAGGAGGGCAAAGCAGCCCCAGTCCCAGGGGTGAGAGAGGAACAAATCAAGCACATTTGAAATAGAGACATTTGTTATTCCTATGCTCACCTCCACCACACTAACACACAGCAGCAAGCAGAGGTATTGAGCTTTCCTTCCCAGCTTTCTCTCCTCTGCCAAGAGCAGCAGCAGATGCCCTGTGCATGTTCTGGGGTGCCCCACATCTCTGCAGGAACGGGTATGCCCATACTTCCCACAGGCTTCACTGAAAGCCAGGGGCATAGGCAGAACCCCCTCCAGCAGGGAGCCCAGCTACCTGGGGATTAAAGGTGCATCTTTGGCACCAATTCCTTACACTTTACCTTTAATTGCATCTATTTTAAAAAATCCCCATAGGGCTTGGTGAAAACCTGCATGCAATATCCAACTCTCAGCAGGAGCCCAGACAGCCTCTGTGGCCAGTTCAGGGGTATTTCAGTTGTCCTTGCTTCTACCACCCTGGGCTAACCTTCCCACCCAGTGCCGCCCCCAGCATGGGGGAAACACATCTGTCAGGCCTTAACACCCTTCAGTGGGTTTTCCAGCAGGTACCTGTCTGATCTCCAGAGTGGTGTGAGGATCCTTTTTCCAAGCCCTTGTCCATCATGGCCAGTGTCTGGGAGTTGCTGGCTGGATCCCAATTGGTGCTGGGGGTGGACCAGGGATAGACATAGAGCCTGGCTCAGGACCCTCTCAGAGACAGAAACTGGCATCCTGCATCCTCTAGAGGGAAAAGAAAGGGTGTTGAAAATGTGCATCAGGGTACAAAGTTTTTATTCTGCCTCCACTCTTCGATTGGTACCTGAGAACAGCAATGCCTTGGGCAGACTTGGGTTGGGCTGCAGCCAAACCTCTGCTCATGAGCTCTAGGGCAGGGCAGGAAAGGCAGTGGGACTCCTGCAGCTGCCACTGCCAGTGGGGCTGTGCTTAGGCACACGTGATGGTGCTCCACTAACAGCTTCTCAGGCTTCACTGCTCTCTGAAAGCCAAACATGAGAGCCCTTTGCAGAGTAAAGAAGCTGCACGTCTTCTCACACAGCTCAACTCCATCTACCACCAGGGAAAACACTTCCCACCACTCTTTGCCACGGAGAGAGAAGAAAACCCCTAGAAGACTCTTGTACACTTCCTGACTGCTGTTCCCCCTGGAGACTTTTCTAAGGAAGACATTGCAACTGAATTTCCAGGCCTTGCTCACACCTCCTTGCCACCCATCCTGCTGTTCTGGAGCAGTGCTTCCCATCACTGAACGTGCACCTCTCCTGCCCCACTCTGATGGCCCAGACCGATCTCAGTGCAGAGCAGTCAGAGCTAATGCTGCTATATCATCATAAATCTGGTGCAACAGAGAATCAGCCCAAAGAGGTTCACATCCATTTATATGTTCGTTCAGACTGTCCAGACACAATAAGTCTGCCATGATCAAAAATGCAATAACATGGCAATAAGGCATGTATATTAATTATAACTGCAGTTCAAACATCAGCTAGTTTACATAAGAGTAATTAAAATCACAATTGACCTTTTGTAGAAACATACGGCTATGCTTAATTCTAGCCACTAGCATTCAAGACTCCTATTTAAATGGTATTCCTAATTCATAAGTATATCTTTTTTGAAAATAATGTTTATGGCAAACTGAAAATTACTTGTATCCTGTGTGTTTGAGTAAAGGAAAAGCCTGTTCTTTACATAAACACACTCATATTCTCAGGAAAATGGTTTAAGATGCAACAACAGGTTAAAAAATACATATATTTTTTCTAAAACTACTTGAATTTTCATCTGTAAAGCAGCTATATTTACCCCTTATCTAATAATGATCAAATAACATCCAGTCATGTGAGACTCTCATCTATTTACTTCTCAATTCTTCTGTACTATTTATTGTTTCTTGCACCAGAGCAATCCCATTTTTTAATAAGGAACATATATTTCATGTCCTATCACCACCTTCCATGATTCCAGGCACCCTATAAGGCAGCAGTAGCCTCAGGGGTCAGGGAGAGGCAACACAAACACCATCAGGAAAAACTTCTGCAGGAGGAAAATGGGGAATAGTCCCCTCGATTTTAGCTGCCTTTAAAGTCCATGGGTCATTTTGCAAGTCCTTCTCCACGCCGGGATGTCTGGCAAGAAAACAACCTCGATTTTGAGGGAACGGTTTGGAGGGGTCGGCTGGAGAGCAGGAATGTTCCGCATCGGCAGGGACAGCTGGGGCAAGCCCACCATTTGCAAACGTGCCTGTGGTTATGCTTTCAATAGGTGGCACTTATGAATAATAATATGCATAATCTATCTTGTGCCCAGGCAGGAGAGAAAACATAAGTGGACAAGCCTGAAGGCATGGCCGTCTATTAAAGGTTGCTTGGGAATTCTCTGCAGAGTTAGGGCAAAACTGTGCTGCTAAACATGGCTGGGGGATTTGCATGTTTAAGAAAAGAGGACTAATTGAAAATCTCTCTTCTGGATGAGTGATTTACATTTCTTACAGATCAAATTACAGAAGGTGAAATACAGTTTTGCCCTTTTGTTGTTTATTTGATTGCAAGCTTTCATTGCTAACTTTCCTTTTTACTAAAGAGCTTCAATGCAGATTTTCAGAAAAAAAGCCCAAATTCCCAAGCCATGATAAGCACCTGAAGTCTAAACCTTGCAGAAATTCACAATCCTGCTTTGTTCTGTGGCCATTTGTAGACATCTTGAATTAAGCACCCATGGCTCAGGATCTTAGTAATTAAGTATAAAAATAATAAGAAAATTGCAAAACCACACACACTCTCTTCTACCTATCACTGCAAATGTGATCCAGGTCTATTCCCATCAGCAGCAAGGACAGCATATCATAAGGGAAAGACATATTTGATTTTAAAGTAGCCCAAGAAATAATGAGGTAAGCATCTTGGACTTTTCTCAGAGAAACATCCAACAGGCTGACCTTTATTTTTCATTTGTTTATATAATGCCTCAACTGCTTTCTTTTAAAAGAAAGAGAAGAAAATTGTATTATTTAAAAAGAAGAAATATGTGTCTAATTCTGGTGAATCCACTCCGTTTGCACAGCAAACCAGCAGCCACTCTCCCAATCCCCAGAGTATTCCCATTCCCCAGGGACCATGGGAAATTACTTCTGCTCCCAGTGAGATAACTCAGTCCAGGAAAAGGCTCCCACCAGCTCAGAAACAAGGCTGGTATGGAGCTGAGGAAGGAGCTTCAGAAAACCCAGCATTTTACCTGTGAGCCAGGGAAGAGGAGCACATGAGGAGGAGCTCTTCCATGAGATGTCAGCTTGCCTTCAGCAGGAGAAAGTCTACAGCTGGGGACACCACTGACACGATGCTCGTTAGAAATGTGATGCTGAGAGTACTTCCATCAGTACGAGATTTCTGGACATGTGGCTCAGCTGATGCCTCACTCCAGCAGTGACAGCACCTTGGCGAGCAACAGGGAGTCAAGTCACCTCTGGGGCAGGAGACCCACACTCACCACTTATTTATCACACCTCAAACAACCCAGCTGCAGAAGAGTATCAGAGTGCTGGTATTTTAATTGAAGATGGCTGTACGAGGAGCAGAGAACCTCATCACCTTCGTGTTGATAATAGGTACGAGGAAGGGGGGAGGGTGGCAGCAAATCACAGGTAGTGGTTTTCCAAGTCCATGTACACAAGAGGGAGAGCACAATGAAAATTGAAGAAAACAACACTCGAGTATAAAGCATCAAACACTTCAACTTTAGTACTGCTGTTGGCCAAGCAAAACAATCTATTGGCATGGGGAGAAAACACATCTCTGGATTTTGATAAAGCTATGGGAGGTTATTTGGAGGATGAATTCCCTGGGCCAGTTAAAAGTGGTTGTGCTCTGCTGAGATAAATTCCATCCTGGGATTTAGTACAGCAAGTTCTCCAAAGATGCCGTGGTGGATGAGCTGGCAGCCCAGGGGTTTCCCACACTCTACCTCTGGGTGTTCCAGGAAAGCAAAATTAAGTGCTGAGGAGAGGGGGGAGTGCAAGAGGAATCCAATATCAGGCTTTCTGCTGGCTTCACTGCTGCTGATCGTCTCTGTACATGTGAACTGGGTGTAAAATGTTCCCACATCAGAGCTGTGGTTGTGCATAGGTGTAAATTACTACACAAGGTTCAAGGCAGCTCTCAGCCATGTCCAAGCTGCCTAATTAGCAGTTGTTAGTGTGGCGGAGCTATAAAGAGCTAATATTCAAATGTTATGACTGTGATGCCTCTTGCCAAAATCCATAAAGTGTTTGGAAGCTGGCTAGTGTTACTGACTAAACTCTCTCTTCCCTCTCAAGCAGAGGATCAAAGGCAGCCATGCTAATTAACCTCTCCTTTTAGTGCATCTATGGTGAAAATGTAACGCTGCACCAGGGCTGCTGCCACAGCAGTGCCTGGCCCTGGCAGGAGATGCTGCAGAGCTGCAAAAGCAGAGCTTTTGCTTTCTGTCTCATACAAGGCAGCCCACTCACTTGGGTATTGCTGTTCTGGGTGGCAAAGACGAAAAACCAAATATTTTTTGTAAGACTGTGATTTTAAAACTAAGCCCTTCGACTCACACAGTCAACCTCTAAAACAAGGCCTACAGGACTGGAGAAAACCACTCATATAACATATAGTACTTGACATTGCCTATGGCTAAGTATAGGGAACAAGATGTTCTCTGTGGCCATACCAAGCTTCCTTAGTCATATACACTTTAATCTAAGCCCTGCTACAGGGAGAGATCCCTGGCCCCATTCTCCCTTCTGAGCAGCAACAGCAGGGCGAGTACAATGCGCGTCCACTGAAGCATGGCCAACGCGACACCAAGGCTCAGCTCTGTGCAGATCAACCCAGTCAGGCAGGAGCATGCCCTTGGTGCAGCTAATTTCAGAGTTATTTTCTATGGTTAGCATCAAAGACATTTTCTGCTACATGCATGTATGAAATTATGGCTCACTAATTTCATAAATGGCAGAGCGCACATCTGACCCTCTTCTCCCCCTGAAAATCTGGGTGTTGTACCCAGCCAGCGCAGCCCGTGGTGCAGACACATCCCTACCCAGCCACAGCGTCTTCTGGAGGAGAGGGCCACAGGAAAGGAGCTGCCTGAGGACCCTCACTATGGGCCCACCTTCCCCAGAGAGGTGGGCCCAGGAACCCAGATAGGGCCTGTGAATCCACAGGGATTCAGTCCAACCCACCCACAACGATGCTGGCACTGAATGTCCTGAGCTTGCAGCCATCCTGATCTTGCTGGCACCATCATCCCCGCTTTGCCACTGGAAAAGGGACCTCCCAGAGGTAGGACAGCTTTCCCCAGGTACAATAGCAGCACACCTGGGCAAAACAGCTCAATTTCTTCAATCTGTGGAACACACAACCTCCTTCAGCCAGCCACATTCTCAGGAGAGAAGATCCTCATTTTATATCACCTTTACAGAACTTTTCGGATCCCCAAAGACTCACGCTTGAAATACACACAGTAAGTGGACTAACAGACCTGGGTTTGCCAACACAGCTTGATCCAAGTCCAAACACACAAAGAGAAACCTCACTGAACTCTGGGTTTGGCCTCACACGAAGGTGGGTTGAGGCTGTGGTGGGGAGAAGGGCCTTGCTCACCCAGCACCGTCCTCTGCCCATGGCAGCTGAGAGATCTCTGATCTCTGGTTCAGCAGATGAGAGCGAGCTGGATGGGGCTGGAAACCTCACATAACTCTTTGAAAAAAATATCCGATAAAAAAGTGATTTTTCCCAGCAAAAAAGAAAAGAAGAAATCTCATCAAAAGCGATAGAGCTTCTTAGCAAGATGGGCATTGGCAGAGCTGGGCTTGGTCACACCGTGTGGAAGTGAAGTCCCTGTGACTCAGAAGCAAATGGGTATCTGCAGCACAGCATAAATCAATATGGCAGTTGCTGCTTTTTCAGTGAAATCAAACCCCAGCCATCCCCTTTCACAAACAGAAACTTCACAGATGCACTATAGGATATTTCATTACCAAATATTTTGAATTTTCAACATGAGAAATATTACCTAGCACTAGCTGCGTTATTTGTTTCATAGGGAAGGGATTAACATTCCTGGGGCTCAGAAAAGAGGCCTATACCACCAAAGCAAGAAAATATGATTATTTCTTTGTTTTCACAGGTCCTCATGCAGGCAACTGCAGGTCTTGGAGATACTCTGACAGAGGCCTGGAGAGTATGGCCCTCCTTCATTTGCACTTCAAGCACTCTGAATCTGGGGAAGGACTCCAGTCTCAGAGGCAGATTCTTCAGCAGTTTACACCATGTAAGTGTGAGGTTATTCCTGATTTATGCTAGCATGGCTGAATGTAGCACCTGTTCCCATGTATTTATTTATGTCGTCTATAAAAGATTTATAATTTTTTTTAAAGAGACAGAAATTATTGTCTCATTTATACCAGCATACTCTTGAATAGCAAAACCGACTCCGGATAGTTGGAATGTCTTAGGAGTTAGATCTGGCCAATGGCTTTATTTCTGGAGCTCTGTTCTACCTCCGAATTTTAAAAATGGTATATTCATGCTCTGAGGCAAACCTCATTTTCCAGCTCAAACATTTTATGCAATATTTTAGTAGGCTGTTTCATACTGCTGTACAGTCTCCAATTTTAAGTATTATCAATAATGTATTCTTCCATGTAACCTCTTTAACACTCACAATAGAATAAAATAAAAACACATCAACAAAAAAATTGTCTCTGCTTGGCAATGCTATGTGAATGTTAAATTTCCCATTTCACAATGCAGCCATCACTATAAACTCTGAGGGCGGATTAACGCTCTTCTGGTACTTCAGTGTATCAGAACACGGATTTGCAGACAACAGCTGCAGCAAATTCCCTTGACTGAGAAGAATTACAAGTATTATCACCTAGATCATTAAACTGGGTTCATAGATTGCAGAATGTCTTCAATCAATTCATCTAAGATAACTTGAAGCCAGCTGGACCCCCTCAGTGAGAACTTGACTTAATTGGCCAATAAGTGGCTGGAAAAGGTGCATGCGATTTGATAAAATTACAGACTGCAGAAGTGATTACAATTTGGAGAACCACAGAGGGTAGCCTCGGGGTCAGCCCTTTTGGAGAGGGCTAAGTTAATGTCCACTATTAAGTGCTGCTGTGAAAAATGTTGGCCCACTTGGTGCTCAGATGTAAAGTGTATCCAGGTCATTCCTCAGCTGATGGAGGGAGAGATGTGCACATTTATCACTGCTCTGGCCTCATTTCTGCCTTGGTAATAGTCGTACACTAACAACTGCTGGCAGTTTCATGGTTTTCTGGGTACCCTTCATTTTATTGGCATAACTAAAATATTATCTGAGCAAAGCAATCCATCTGCTAAAGAAAAACACTTTCCTTCAATTATGTCCCCTGAGTCTTTTCTTAAGAAAGGTTAAAGCACCGGGAAGTTGAAAAATATACATTAGTTTGTTTTTATTTTTTCCAATCTACTGCAAATACGCTTGCTTGTTACTGGATAAGTGGTAGGTCTACATATTTACCACCACAAAATGTTAGAGAATATGCCTAGCTTAAAGAAAAGGGTCAACTCACAATATCAGATTAGCATTTAAGTACAAACCATTATTTAAAAGCAATTACCTATCTTCCTCTTCTTGCACCCCCCCCCCAAAAAAAAAGGATAGAAAAGATTGTATAAGCAATTTCTCCATTATTTTATATTTAATAATGAAATAGATGACGTCATTTGCAGAAAAGCAATATTTTTTAAAATGGAGCTACAGAGTGCAAAGAAACCATTGCATTACCCAATTGTGCTAAACATCATGGAAAAACAGAGCTTGATCCTGCATGAGCTCAGCAGGCAGGGCTCCCATTGACCTTGGCGAGGGGCTACCGAACGCGGGTGCCTCCCAGGCATTAACCCTTTTGTTAGCCCCACCCCACGACAGGGCTTGCAATCACTTCTGCACCGACAGAGCGTACCTGCTGTGATTCCATGTTGCTGAGGCTGCATATTTTTCATGGATTGGATAATTTTCATGGGTTTTGTTTTGTTATTTTTAAATCCCTACCTTTTACAGAGCTAGCTCCAAGACTCAGATATCTAATGCAGATATTCAGGAGTAGCTTGGTCTCATTTCAAGGATTTTTTTGCTGATGGCTAAGTTGTTATAATAGTAAATGGTGTAACATACAATCAAAAGCCTAGGGGTTGCATAGTTAGCTAGATGCACACAAAACTAATGAAGTGTGGAAGGACAAATTACATCTTACCATTAAACAGGGAAAGATGGGGCTATGACAGGGAGTTTAGGCTGCAAGTATTAGGTCAGAAAAGAATTCTACTTTAAAAAAAAGGTGCAAAATGCATACTTCCTTAAAAGGCTTTCCTTTCATAAGCCAGAAATGTCAGAACCCAGTTTTATCTCACCCGTAGACAGAAATTAAGTTGCCATTGGCTTGCTGGATCTCCTACCATGTAACAGATGTTTCTTCCCAAGTAACCACTCAGGTCCCACGGCACCAAGCCACAAAGCACAGTCACACAGGGCACAGGTTAAGGTAGGCTCGGTGGAGAACTGGTCTGCAGTTTTGGAAAAAAAAAGTCTATTTGAGGGATTTCTTAAGAAGAAGTTCAGGTTTAGTCCTTCCCTAACCGTGGGGAGAAGATGCACATTTCCAAATGCTTCTGGTGAAAGCAATCCACTTCGGTCACGTAAAAATGGCCTTTCATTTCAAAATGTATGGGAGAGTCATAAGACAACTGAAAAGGGGTCGAAACAAAGCAGGATGTCTCCAGATGACATTGTGGCAGTCCCTCCACCCCTACCCCAGTTTTTGATCCTCCCAGGATTTTGTGGAATAAACTGATTTTAGCCTGAGGTTTTTTAGGATTTGTGACCCTGTCCTGTCCACTTGGAAGTACCACTTGATGGGATCAAGCTGCATGGCTGGGATGGGGACTGGCCACAGCTTCTCCTGTTCTCTGGGGTCTCCTTCCCCCATAAAGAGTTCTCTTTCACCTGCCCATGCAGATGTGTTTATTCCCTTCTGCATTCAGGACACTTCTGCATTCCAAACCTCTATGTGAAAACATGGTGCCCATCATAGGCACAGAGATGTCATGAATGTTTCAATTCCTGGTCCTGTCTCTCCAGTCAGGTGTTTCAGTCAAATGGGTAACACACTGTTCTGATCTTTTTGGTGCTAGAAAAAGAGATTCTGCTTTCTTGCTGTTTTAAACAGGAGAGTAAAAGGGCTTTAGCTGCACTGGGTATCCACACTCAGTCTGTGCACTAGCGCAGGCAAAGCTCTAATTCTCCCCATTTAGCTCTCCAGTGTTGCCTTGCTGGTTAAGCCCTGATGTAAAAAGCCCTCTCTAGGCAAATCTCAGCATTTTAAGCACTGTCCTTACTTGGCAGAAGGATGCTGCCTGCCAGGATTTACCTTTCAATGCAGGCTGGAGACCCGGAGGGCTGCTTGTCCTCTGCTGCCAGCTCTGCAAGAGTGGCCCTGCACAGCCAGGGTCAAACTGAAACCGTGTGACTTCGGTGCCGCCGCGCACTCGGTGCGACCTTGAATGCCACGTCTCCATCCACCAGCAAGTGACCAGCCGGGCCTGCCACCTACCATGGGAGGAAAAGGGAAGCTGATTGAGTTGTACACGACTTAATCACATTACCATCCCTAGTGCTGCCATTTCCCATGCCCCCACAAGCTCGTGCCATGTTTGTGGTTTCTGGTGCTCCCGCACACCCTGGAGCACCAGGTTTCAGACACGCATTGAACTGTCGCTTGCAAATTTAGAAATCTATTTTTAAAGCAAACTAAGCAAACAATGGTGCTTTCTCTGCCTGTCAAAAAGATCATTAAAAGAACAGTTGCTGGCGGGGATTTCAGTGGCAAACAGGCCAAGCTTGGCAGGGCAGGACCTTTGCTCCAGCTCACTGCTTTCCCACTGAACTGAAGCGACAGTCCTCAATAGCCCATCACACCACTGGCTCTTCATCAGGAACCACCAACCAGCAGATCAGCATGGGCTGATCCAGCAGTCCCCAGAAAAACTGCCCAAGATTTTTGCCTTTATAGGGAAAAGCCCTCTAGGCCAGTTCTGCCACCCCAGAGGGAAAGGGTGAAGCCATTGCCCACAGTGGTATTTCGGTACCACCCTGCAACATCCTTGGCCTTCTCTCTCTGTGGGCAGACTGGAGCCCTGCAGCCTCACTGCCACAGCTCTAGTATCATGCTACAGGCATTGGAGGACTCACCATTTTCCTGAGGCAGCTCTGGCCCCCAGAACCACTCCCATTGAACAGCAAGTCCATGTGATCATGAGCAACATCTCAAAAGCCGGTGCTAGAAGAGAAATACAAACACCTTTCAGACTCATTTTTCTTTAACATTAAGATATTTAAGACCATCTCACTTCTCTGCTCCAGACTTTCAATGATTATGAACCGCAATGTTGACCACCCACAGCTACAGCATCACCCACTTCTACTCAGGCTAACACGGTGAGCTACACGTGGCCCTTTCTGGATGCCTCCATAGCAGTCTCAGCCTGGAGAGGCAGGAAGCCAGGGCAGCAGCAGCACTACCTGCTCCCACACGAGGGGCTGCAGCAGCTGGGTCTGAGCCAAGCAGGGCTCACCAGGGCAGGGAGCCCTTCCCAGCACTGCAGAAGGTGGTTAGAGGAGGGAGACAGAGAGGAGCCCACAACTGCCCAGACCTTGCACTCTCTCTAGTGCAGCTGGGTCACTCCATCTGCCCAGCACAACATTTTCCATCTGGCTACAGCAATCACTGCAGTGTAGGGTCCAGCAGAGAAGAACCACTGCTGAGATCCCTGTGCTAAACTAGAGGACAGGGAGTGGGAACAGACAGATCCTATGGCTGAGCTACTGGCCAGGAAGTATTTCATCTACCCTGCATGTGAGGGCCAGACCCACACACTTTACTCAACCAAACAACGGAAGCTTCTGGATCCACTTTGGCATATTCCAAACGCATTGCACCCCATCAGCATCTTTGAGGGATCTATTAATTATCACTAGACACAGAAGTAACTGAGATAACCTTTCCTTCCTTCTGTCTTTCAGCACTAAGAAGGTGGTGTAGAAAGGAGGCTATTTATACATGGAAGAGAAAAGTCTATTTTTTGTTTACTTTGAAAAAGCCTAGTATTGACTTCCATTTATCTTCCAATAAGTCCTTGTCCAATGCAGCTCGGAATATAATCTGTTCCAAGGGCAGGTGCTCCTTAATGAGAGCTGAAATTTCCAGGGTTTTTTACTCCATTCATTAAAAGGGAAAGAAAAGGAGAGAAAAAAAGAAGAGAGTTAGAAAATGGTATGAAAGCATATTATCAGTAAATTGTTTCCACTGTGTTTGTGACTCTTCTTAATGTTTTATGAATATGCTAAAAAATTTGCTCAGGCATTTTTCCTTGGGCACTCTAGTTAATTACTTATTCAGAGAGCTTCTACTCTGTTCCTTGCAAAATGTGTTGTGCATTAATTCTGATTATGTACAAAAACCCACCTGCAAGGAAAAACTCTGAATCAGTAATGCTGATAAAATGAGCAGCTCTCCTGGGGCTTTACTGAGAAACAGGATACTGGACAGAATTAAAATCTTGTAGCTAAGGCTATTCATAATGTCATTAACATAAAGGCAATTAAATGAGTTTTTAACCTACAACCCTTTATTGTTATTAATGAACATTAGAAAAACACAGGAGATAAAATTGGTAATTATCTCTGCACCAAGCTATGCAATAATGTGTTTAAATATAAAAAGAAAACAAATGATTATTGTTAGTATTTTCAGTAACGGAAGCCCCAAGGAGCAGCTCAGTCACATTTAATCACATGGTACTACACCAAGAGGGTTAATTAAACCAGGGCTTTACCTTCAGCATGCTTGGTTATTCTGTTTCATATGGAATCAACAAACAGAAACGCCAATCTGCAAAATATTCCAGGCAGTGCCTTTACCATCAGGTAAACCACTTTTACAAAAACCAAGAGGGCTTTCGTTCCCGCCAGGACAAGGAGCTGAAGTCCTCTAATCAAGTTTTTATCGTCTCATGCTTTAAAAAAACAATTCCTGAAACAACTATATAAATCCTGGTTCATAGCCCAAGCTTACTATTTTGGAAAAAAATAATTTGGGGATTCAAAAAGGATGAACATTTGACAGTAGATGGTAGATATGGTTGCAGCATTACAGTGCAGTGAAAGAGCCTCCAGTTCCATTTTTTATGCAAACTATTGTACCCTCTACTTAAGCAGTCATAAATTAGAATATTTTCTAAAAGAGAAATGCACTAAAGCTCAGTGAAATAGCCTGTATCTAGACTTGAACTTAATAATTCGACTAAAGTTTTATTATTTAAATCTCCAGAATAACTTTAGCATCTCTCTTTTATAATAGTTCTTTTAATGTATTTACACTGTTTTGGGGGTTCAGAAATCTATTTTCTGAGCAATATGTAGCTAAACAAATGACAGCCAATAATTTTATCTTCCATGTCAGTAGATAAAGCTTTCCTAAGGAATGTGTCCCTCCAGACAGAGCTTGGGAGGGAAGAGCTGAAGGCACTTAAAGGCTGCACAGGATCCAGCCCTGGTTTCATGGAGCAGCATGTGCTATTACTGCAAGGACCTGCCCTGCCCAACATCCCTGTGCCCCCTGCATCCAGGGGGGTGGGATCAGTGGAGAACCCTTCCCAGCAGCAGAAGGGAGGATGCAGGAGTGAAGGGGAAACAAAAGAAAGAAAACTCCAAGGGTGGTTGGCCGATGTGCTGAATGTAGGGATAACTGAGTGCATTACACCAGCAAGGGCTGCACATATGGATGCAAAGGAGGCCTGATTAAAATATAGCTATACAGCTACTTTTTCCCTAGAAGATATTCTTTCTGGGACTGCTGAAGAGAAGTGAGAAAGTGTAAAGGATTTAGTCAAGAAGAAAAATGATGGAAGTGCTCCCTTGCTATTAGGGAAATCTGACTAGTGAGACAGGAGAGGAAGCATTAAGAAAAGAAAAATATCAAAAGGGTAAACAGTTAGCAGCACAATTTACAACAGCAGATACCATCAGAAGAACCAGCTGCTTCTTTTAACAGACATGCAGCAAGAAAGCAGATAACCTGGCAACTCAGACATCCAAAAGAGCCTGCAAAACCTCCCTTCCACAGGGAGTGACAGCAAAGCTCAGAGCTGCATCTCACAAGAAGCAGAATCACTTACCAGGCTTAGACAGAACTCGAGCCTAAGGAAAAAGCCAGATGCACTGAGAAGATGGGAGCAGAGAGGGAGATAGAGGAGGAAGCATCAGAAGTAGTGCTTTGAAATACAAAAATCAGATAGGTCCTGTTGAGGGTTGATAGCTGGAAGGGTGCAGAGCCCAAAGCTGGAGAGTAAAAGTGCTTTATGGAGTCAGGCAACTGGAATGGGGCAGACACACTCACAGGTATTTTTTATGTTACTGTTAAGCTGCTACCAAGCCCTTTTTAAACACACACCGCTTTCTCCAGCACCACCTGCATGGACAACAATGTGTGGGGTCACTGGCACCAGCACACCATGCTGTTAAACAGCAAGCCATGGACAAAGGTGGTATTATAACCAACAACTGCTTCAGACAACTTTACAGCTCTAAATGCCTGAAAGGTTTTCCCCAACAACTACAGATTTCTCTTCCTCCTGATGTGGAAGCTGATTTCACTTGCTTGTGTAAGCCTGCTATTCACTGGTGTAATAAGAAAATGCCCAGGCTATTCAAGTGCTGTGTAAATGCAGAAATGATGTGCATACTAACCAGCTCCTCCAAGTCAAATAAGCATAGCTGGTTTAGTTTCTTTTGAACTGGGAGATGTAGTAGGAAGCCATTAAGCTGGGTGAGCTGTGGCAAAGGAGCTGTGGTGGAGGTGAGATGGTCTCCAGTGCTTTGTATGAGAGTGTGCAGCCCAGGCAGTGACACCGAGTGGCACCAGGGACAAGCACAGTGTCACTTCTGTTCTCAAGACACTGCATGGGCAATGCTGCAAGCACACAGCTGTGTCTTACACATCCCATCACACTCACAGCCTGTGAGTGTACAACAAAGGGCCACCATGCTGGAGCTCTTCTCTATCTGGGAAGCTGTTTCTGAGTGCTCTCTGCTCTTATGTTCACATTGCATTTTTCTGTGAAAAATAGACACACAACTATGCAGAAGCACACACTGTTTGTTGCTTTTGGGCATCCTTTTCTAGTATTTTAATTACAGACCACCATTCATTACTTGCTTCTAAACTTTACCTTCTTCCCTTTGTCAAGACAAGAATCCCAGGCATTTTTCCATACCCAGATCAAGCCAATGCTCATTTTCATTGAAAGCTGCTTGAGACAGGACCACACTGTGCCATCCTGCTCCAGCCCCACGGGTCTCTGCACCCTCATGCTGGGAGGAAGCAGCCCACACGTGTGGCACATGGCAGATCAGCAGAACTACCACCCTTCACCTGTACATTAAAGAAAACAACCTAAACCACAAATTAAATATGGTGAGGACAAGAGCAAGATAATGCCTGTTTGAAGACAAATTTCATTACATATACCTTGGGGGAGTTTAAAATTGCTGCAACCACATGTTTTGGACATCTTCATCCAAGGCAGTCATCCAACACAGCAGTGATCCAAAAATGCGCTGACATCCCAAGACGGAAAGGAGCACTGTGAAGTGTCCCCAAGTTTCTGACATCAGCAATGCCCAGGTCAGTACAAGCATTCCTGCTCTGCTCAGATGAAACTCATAAACCTGGGAATAACCTGCTCACTGTGGGGATCAGCTCACTGGAACCACACACCAGGGCATCTGGTCACAGCCACCACAGTGAGGGGAGCACACAAGAAATCAGTCTGTTCCAGCATAACAAATCCTATCTTCTCTATAAGCTCAGGCATGAAAGAACTACCAAGCCTATATCTTATTTATAGTATTTTAGTGGATAAATGACACTCTTGCTACCTTTTTGCCACCGATCAAGTGTTTACAGTGAGAACAGCCTGTTGTCTGTCATTCAGAGGGTTGGCACCTGTCTGGGTAATAGCATGACTCAATATTCCTGAAGTACTAGATTTCTGTAAGAGAAGAAAAATCAATAACTGTGACAAGTGCTATCCATTAGAGCCCAAGAGCAGAGAGCAAACGATTACACGATGTCATTTGTTTAATATAACAAGACTGTAAATGAAAACTCTATCAATTGATCTTTGGAGGATAAAACATCCCTTCAAAGGCAGGATGACCATGGACCAGATCTACTTGACTTCCCAAGGCCAAAATGGTCAATACCAGCTGAAGCTCAGGGTTCCCATCCTGTCAGTTGATGGTGTCCTTTGAGATCAATAGCTTCTACTAGATACAGATCATGGCAACAGCAGCCACCAGCACCAGCTCCCCATTCCAGGGCAGAGCCAGAAATGTATTTTTCCGCACAGCTCTGCTTTTTCTTCAGCACGTTTCCCAGAGCAGAGCAACACATGCATAGAAAATACATCATATATATTGAGATCTCTATTTCAATATTTATAATATAGGCTTATACTCAACATAACAGCATTGCTAAGCACTCAGTGAATATGAACAGCGGGAGGTAAGGAAATTTGGCTGGCTTCAAGAGCACAGCCATCCTCTGCTCTCCAGCTCCCTTCCCACCCCTGGTCTCTTCCATTGTTTGGCTTTATGGCCTTGTGCCACTTGGGCTGATGTTTCACTTCTAAATGGCATTTCAGCTTTGGCCCCCCTCACTGCCCAGCACCCTCTCCCGGATTAGCTCTTGGGTGCCATATGGTACAAATGGCCTGCCACACACTCACTCAGTCAGCGTTTAAAAACCTGCCAAAACGCTGCCTCTGCTGGCAGCCTGCCTGGTGGCTCCGTGGGCTGCGAAGGGAGCGTGACGCTGCCTGGAAATAATTGAGATGGGGCGCTGCCAGGTCGCGCGCAGCAGCCCTGGGAGCAGCACTCCCCTTGCCCGTGCACTCCCCCACGGCACGGTCAGACATTCCTGCACACGGATCCCCTTTGCCATTGGGCCGCTTCCCCAGCTGCCTTCCTGAAGCAATAAAAAATAGCACTTGTTGACTTTGGCTGTATTCTGCTTCATTCCGAGGATGGGCCAGGAGAGCAGCACGCAGGTCCATGGACTGCTCCCCAGGCAGTGCCACAGGGAGCTGTCCCCAGCTCCTGGCCACAGTGGGGCACCCAGCTTTGCAAGGACAGCTACCGACTGTGATGTGGAGGAAAGGCAGGGCAGCAGGACCACTGGAACTTGCTAAGGTTTCCTCACCTTGCCATGAAGTCCTTTCCTAAAGCATCTATCTTCCTTCTCTCACAGCGGCATGTGCATGTCCTTAGCTGCTTGCAGGAGGGTTGATCAGTCCAAGAGCATCACCCCCAGAGACTTGGTCTGGAGAAACAGAAGAGAAGTGAGCCTTGTTTTCCACAAACAAGTGGATCAAATGTCTGGATCATTTCCTATCAAACATCATCTTTTGGTTTTGATCCCTATTAGATCTGTATTGTATTTTGTTCCCAGGTTTTGGCTGAGAGCTTCTCATAGGCCTCTCCAGCTCTAGGGCTTTTCCCTAGAGCTGGTGCCTCCATCCAGAATTCTGCTGCTAGTGCTGTGAAATTGTTTTCCTCCAATGCCATTTCACAAAAAATGCAATAATCATGGAATGGTCTGAGCTGGAAGGGACCCAGAAGGATCATCAAGTCCAACTCTGAAGCGAACGGCCCGTGCTAAGTACCCACACCAGTGCAGGTGACCTACCATCCCGCCCAGGAGCCATGCAGTGGCCACAGCACAGACGGGCAGTGTGCCAGAAGCTGGTGGCCAGGCTCAGAGGGGGAGCACTTGGAGCACACTGGGTCCACCAAGGCCCCAGACCCACCAACTTCCTGAGCAGTGGAAACTGTGGACACACCCAGCAGCAGCTGGAAAAGGTCCCGCCATGGAAAACCTGAGCCAGGCAAGAAGTTAGGTTGGCTGAACCACTCACCTAAAATCCAATCATCCATCTCCTTGGGGCCACTTGTGAAATGAGGTGCCTCAAGCATCTGCAAACCACTGATAACAAAGGGTCAGGCATCCAGCTCCACTTACAGCAGAAGAGAAGGAGAAAAGTTGCAACTCCTCTGTCACTTTCTATTGGGCAAATAGGTCAGCAGTTTCTGAGATGATGCTGCTCCTTAAGAGACATCATTTTGTGTATTTGTAACTCGTCAACTCCAGATAACCTCCAATAGAGCATCAAACTTGCAGGAGCCTTCATTCTTCCTAGATTGGGCTTCAAAGCTGCAATGTTACCTGTACATATTTGTGCGTTATTTAGCTCTTGTTAGACTAAGCTTTGCCCTTCAGTCGCAGTGGGGAGTGGGTAGAAGAAAGGCAATATTAGAATAAAGAAAAAGCTGAACTATAAAAGGAAATGAAGGATGAAAACACCTTTGACAATGACTGGTGGCTACATTGGTAATTCCTGTGCAGTGGTGAAGAAAGTAGCAATGCCACAGTTCTAATGTATTCTGGTGAAATATTTGTACGATGTGCCTACACAAAGCTTCAGATGAAACAGTCTCTTTACAAGCTTTTGATAGCTAGGAGGGAAGTGGCTTTGCCATTACCTCTGTTTGTGAAATGAAAGCAATACTGAGTCTTGGTGTTCCTGGATGGAGGTGCTGATCATCACAGTGACAGCCCAACTAGCTTTGCTCGTTTGTTGTTTACCTTATGCTAAGGGGAAGGAGCTCCTTTGTTGTCATTGTATCGTGTGATGTGGTAAAACACAATCCATGCCCAATGTGCACAGGAATTCCAAGCCAGCAATATTTATTATCCATGCATAGACAGCACACAGTGCTGCTTTGCTGTCAGTGCTGCTTGCAGTGCTTTGGTGAAAATAAAAGGGCATTTGTATCTCGAGTGCCACAATCTGCTGTGACAACATGAGTATTGCAAGGGTTGTAATACAGTTTGGTCTCATACCACACACACAGGGTTGAGAAGGAACGTTCCACCACAGTTGCCTGGAAAGGCTCAAAGTGCATGAAAGAAACCCTTACAAGTGACATTTGTAACCTCCTGCTGTAAGGGAAGTGCTCCTATGCCCAAATGCTGCCCTGGGCGTTCCTGCTGATGGCAGCAAGGAGCTGCTGTTCCTGGGAAGCCTCGCTCCCTGCACAGGTGGCTGGGGTGCATTTGAGTGGAATTTGGCCAGTACGTGAAGCTCACCAAGAAACACCAGGAGCCTGGTATTCCACACACTGAACAACTCTTTAACTGGATAAAGTATCCTAGGGGAACGGCACAGCCTGAAACAGTCTGAGGAGATTAAAACCTTTCACAAACAATCAGCTCTACCTAGCACGTTTCTAGGGTCTGTTATATATGGTGCAGCATAAAATCTTCCATTTTCCCGAAATAAGCGAAGAAATAAACTACACAAGTGCTGAACCAAGCAGCTTTAAGAATCACACAGGTTCACTGCAGTTTCCCAGCTTTAACATGATGACTTATCTACCAAACAGTTATCTTCTCACAAAGTTCAAAACACATGAAATTCCCCATCAAACTCAACAGTTGTTTTAAAACTGCTCCTGTGTTCACAGTCAGAACTTGCAAAGAAAGAAGAAAAAAACCCACCTGCTACATGTCTTCTTTCTCTAGCCTCTGAGAGAGCCTCTCTTGAGCCTGAGAGAGCTGTGAACACAACTGCACTTGGGAATAAGTCCCTGCCAAGGCTAGGGAAAGCATTTGTGTGTTGACAGTACATAATTTATCCTCACCACAACCTGTGTGTCAAAGCCACCTCCCCTACATGTGGCTGGCCACGCCTGCTGCATGGGCAATGCTGACACTGGAGGGTGGCTCCTGCTGTGCCTCCTGAAATCACAGAACTCCAAGACCAAGGGACATTTAGAAGAGAAATATGGCAGACACACAGGTAGCACTGCAGGGTCCCAAAGTCTTTGGGACTCACCATCAAGTTTGTGGCATTTTTCCCCATGACATTAAGATGTTCGTCTCTGTAGCAGGGCAGAGTACTGGCATGCACAAGTGACAGAAATGCCTCCAAAGCAGGCACTACCCACCTTTCATTCTCAAGCCTGCAGTCCCTCGACCCCTGCTCATGAGAGGCAGGTATGCCCACAGTCACCCCTAAGCCCCCACTCGGTGACCTGACTTCAATACTTGTCAGAAGTTGTGAAACATCCTCTCGCAGATCCCTTGGCTAAGGGGCTTGTAAGAGAAGGGAAGTTGGATTGGAGCTGTCTCCTCCCACAGAGCAGCTGTCAGAGCTTCAGACACCCAAAAGTGAGGAGAAAAGGGATTCACATTTAAAAAGACCAAGTCACTTCAGCTACTACTAGTTTATTGACTCCTAAATCAATAAACTCAACTAAATAAACTGAGACTTAGTGAATTAAAGCAGAACACGACACTCTGTGCTCTGAAGCAAAGTGAGAGCTGCTTTCTGTGTTACAGCCAATGCAGGAGCTGCCACCACTTTCCTGACTTGTGCTATCTTAAGACGAAAAGCATTATTTTCCCTTGTCTGCATGTCCATCTCTGTTAATTGGTGACAAGCACAACCAGTCCCCCCAGCAGCCCATCCGAGGTGCAGAGCATGGTGGTGCTCCCACAATATGTTGTTCTGGGAGTCAGCCTCGATGGGAAGCATAAACCTGTACCAAGAAAACCTGCTACTGGTAAAGCAGATTTTCCCTGCCCAGTTTGATTCCAGCCACAGGGTGCTACAGAACAATAGCTATTTGTATTGCAACTATCTTTTAGGCTGCTTCCTTGTCACTGAATATATTCCACAGAGCTGTTCTTTGCAGCCAAAACCACAGACAAATACGGATTACAATGAAAATATTTGAATGGGCTTTGATGAGGCCGTGGAACTAGAAAACATCACCGTAACAGCTGGGATCCTTGCACTGAAAGGACACACTGTTAACTGAAGTAAATATGTTGCTATGAATTTCTGACTTAATTGACAGAACATTTTATAGTGTGAACTTCAAAATCTCATTAGGAATGAATCAGAACATGGCTATGTGCCTGTAACATTTTCAATGCCAACATATAGTCAGGCCTACTTGGAGTTGATATCATTTCTTGATCAAGCAGCTGAGAGTTTCCAATGTAATTCAATGCAATCAATTAAAATGCTTCATGCCAATACATAAAACTAAATTGGATTAAAAGAAATACCATCTCCAAATTGTGGTCTGACAGACAAATCCCAGCATTTTTAGTGGCTCTTAGTTCACAGCCATCCCTGACATGCCTAAGCTAAAGAAATCAAGGCATTTTCCTGCTAACACTGGTGTGTGAGGTGCCCAAGAGGCCGGCCAGGCTGCACAGGAGGATCTCTCTGTGATTGAAGGGCTCTGTCAGTAACTCCTTCTGCCCCATGAGGACACTACATTTTGGCACTTGACTACATTACCCCTGTCATATCCATTCTTATTATGGAGGTACGACTTAATTCTTATCAGCTTCAGCGATAATATTACAAAACTAAGCATAATTAAAAGATCTTCCAGACATTGAATGCCTGCCTGTTCCTGCTCAGTGTGTGGCCACACACTGCTGACAGAGCAGCACCTAGGAGTCTCCCAGCCGAGGCACATGGCCCACCCCACACAGCAAGGTACAGCCGCTGCTGACTGCCCGAACTCCCAGCTCGGCTCCCCGCCCTGGCAGAGGCAGCCTGGGCTCTCGAGATGCACAGCATGGCAGCCTGCTGGGGAGTGTGCTTCGACCTTGGGCCGGCCTGCTCTCCTCAGGAAAGGGTGGTCTCCTGAGCCAGGAGAAACTTGGGAAGCTGGAGTTTGGAGGGACTACCTGTACAAAAGTCCATTAACTGGGAACACCTAGCACAAGTACCCTCATCTGAAAGTTAGCTACCAGTAGGTTCAACAAGATGGCTGATGAGGGTCTGGTGAATCTTTTGTGAGAGATTTAGGAGGTAAAAAATTCCATCGTATATGGCTGACTCCCTCTTTTAGTGAAAGAGCTGTCTTAAGAAATTACTGAATTATTTGAAACAAACCCAAACTGTCCACCGCTATCTCAGGCCCTGCTTAACTAATTTATTACATTTGGAGAATTGGCCTTTTGATGCTTGGGAGACCAGTGAGCTGGCACAGTCTCCCTGCCACAGTATCCCAAGAAAGCAGGACTGAGGGCAACAAACCAGACATCCCTGCTTTCCCCCTGCCAGGCTGGGCCTTCACAGGTCATGCAACCCTGGCTGGATCTCAAAGTGACCCCCAAAAGCCAAGGGTGAAAAAATACCAGTTCACATTGCCAGGTTTATTCATTCACTGTTTCCTTCTGACTTAAAGGGATGGCTGGGAGCTGAGGCAATCCTGTAATATCTGCTTAGCCCACAAGTACACAAATTAAAATATCTGACAGACTGCTAATGAGCTGATGTTGGAATGACTGGATAGTCTGTTATCATTTGGCCATTCACAGTTTCCTCACAGCCCATCTGCGAGCCAGGCGCAGCTACAGCCTTCCTCCATTTACACCTTTTGCCATTATCGGCCTTTGGGAAAGGCCCTTAGCAATTAAAGTTTGTATCAAACATATTGTCATCTTTCCCACCCTGTTACTAGCCCCTCTGTGCTACTACAAAAGGTCTGCTGAACAGAAGGCTGGAGCCGTAGCTATTTTGTACACACTTCAGTACCTGAGCCCCGTGTTTGTGCTCCAGCCTGGCAGCTTAGCTCACATACCACATCAGATGCTCAGCACTGCCCTGGCAGCTCACCGCTTTCTTCCTGAGCAAAAACCACCCAACTAAATCCTAGCACATTTGGGCTACTCTGTGAAAGACATCCTGGTATTAGCCAAAGTTTATACACACATACACTTCTGTTTTGAGGTCAGAAAAGAGAGAACCACAAGATAATCACTTTGGGCTATTGGAAAGGAAGTGTCCTGCCTGCAGGCAGTGCAGGTCCCAAAGGACTGAGATTGTTGGGGGGACAGATGCAAACTGAGGACAAGTGCTGTATTCTCCTACTTGCTCTGCTGAAGTACCAAGTCCCCATGGAGAGCTGCTGCTGGCTTTGGATGGAGCCAGCCAGCGCACGGGGAAATGCGCAGGGCAGAACTTCTGCAGAGGCACCTGTGCCTCTGCAACTGTGTGCACACCAGCCGTCTCGTGCATATCCATCAGCTGGGAGGCAAAACTCTGTGAGTGGGCCCGCTGCCTTCAACCAGTTACATCTTAAAAATTCCCAGCGCCTAAGAAGATCTGCATTGACTGTGGTGTCCTGCAGGCATTGCAGTCCTCAGGGCTGCAATTCTGTCCACCTAAATAAGGTGAAAAAAGGAAAGTAAATATATTAAGAGGAGATTGGGTGTGCATGTTATATGGCAGTACTGCATGGTGGCAACTTGTTTGGCTTCTTTGACCAATGAGTTTCCTCGTACAATCACTCACACTGGGTAAACAAAGCACAGAAACAAGAGCTCAAGCCCTGATGAAAAAATTCCTTTTTTTTCCTTCAACTTAGAAAACTCGGTCGTAGTGGCGGAAGGTGCTTCCAGGCAGCTTGAACTTGCTTAAGAGGCAGAGAAGTGCAGACATCCCTGACCTTGATTGGCAGTATTACGAAAGGTCGGATTTTCAGATGGATGATCTGATCTCAAAATATCCTCCAGTGTCATGAGTACAAACAAGCCTTTCATCTGTCTGTCTCAGCCATGTGTCTGTTTGCTTTCTCTGGTTTTTAATGCAGGGAACAGCCTTGTGATGGTTGCAGAAAGCAGAAGGAAGCCGAGCAGTGTAGCACCTCTGCACCAATGGGTTACCAGTGTTGCTGGACCAAAACCACAAACCAAAGGGCTCTGCTCAGCCACGCGGTGCAGCAAGAACCAGTGCCAGCTCTTCTGTGCACCTCCAATTGCCTGCCTGGTCCGTGAGAGCCAGGCACAGCCCTGATGGGAGAGGAGGGTCTGTAACATTGCTCTGACCTGGGAAGATGCAGGCTGCGGCCAACAAAGCTCGTTGAGGGAGAAGAGAGGGTAAATTCCCTGACATCACAAAGGGCTCCTTGGAGAGGCAAAGCAGGGTTTGTTGCTTTGGCATCTCCTCCAGCCTGCCCAGCAGCCTGAGTACCACACCGCACGCCCGTGGCAGTGCCGGAGCTGCCAGCACCGGGCTGCTGCCTGTAGCACAGCGGATGGCTGCTGGCACTGCTGGTGGCCAGCGCTGTCCTGCCAGCAGCCAGGCTCTGCTGGGCAGCACCAGCGCTGCTGCCGCGGCAAAAGCAGCCGGTCACGCTGCGCTGGGACAGGCTGAGGCCCCAGGGCGAGCGGGCAGCTTCCACCCAGCCGACACACGCATCCCTGCTGGGCTATGGTGTGCCACCCTGGGGGTGCACAGCCTCTGCTCCGCACCTCGACACCCCCAAACCCAGACACCTCCCCAGCCGTTCAGAGCCGGTGCCCTCAACACAGCCAAGAGAAGGGGCTTGGCAAGCAGCCGGGCAGGCAGACCAGCGAGCGGGTGACCCACAGAACCTCCCGGAAATATTCTGTGTCCTCAGCACTCAACAGGGAAACCTCAACAAGCACAAAACATTCATTCCTTATAAGAACACACTGCAATATTCACTTTCCTTGTGATAAATAGATTATAGGATTTTCCCGTCTTCTTCTCTCCCCCCATTATCATTTAACCAGTTCTCAAATCACAAGTTACCAAGACCCCATTTGTATGTTGCAGTTTTCATGTTGTGAATCTTGGGTTAAACAATTCTTTCTCAAATAAATACTCCTTTTTCAGTTTCTACTGATGCTTTTGTTGTTCACAGTAATCAAGTTCCCAGTTGGCTAACCTCTCGCCTAACACAACGTCTTCATCTTTCATTTGAACAAAATTTATCATCCATAAGCAAAGACAGAAAATGTGTGAATGTCTAAAGCTTATGTAAATTAAGAGGCTCTGCACACTGGTCCTAAAAATAGTAGATAATAACAAGCATTTCTTCAGCATACTATAATTATGGGCCTGCTGTCATGTCTTGCATTGTCTATAAGGTCACAGTTGTATTATACAAAATTTACAGTATATTATCAGTTAAAAACACAATAATTAGCAAGCCCACATCTTCCATCTTCAGCACCAGTGATGAATGTTCACAAAAAGGAGAAAAAAAAAAGNTCTAAAGCTTATGTAAATTAAGAGGCTCTGCACACTGGTCCTAAAAATAGTAGATAATAACAAGCATTTCTTCAGCATACTATAATTATGGGCCTGCTGTCATGTCTTGCATTGTCTATAAGGTCACAGTTGTATTATACAAAATTTACAGTATATTATCAGTTAAAAACACAATAATTAGCAAGCCCACATCTTCCATCTTCAGCACCAGTGATGAATGTTCACAAAAAGGAGAAAAAAAAAAAGAGAAAGGCATGTTATTTGCTTTATGTGGACAATACACACTTAAATTTAATCATCAATGTCTGCTATCCAGCAGGCAATATTCTTTTGCTATTATAACACTATTTGCCAAGATCAGACTACACCCTTGGGGTGAATTTGTCCTTAATGAAGGGACAAGGAGCCAAATCTCTCACTATCATATCACTGACATGCACTTAGACATATTTCTTTAAACTTTATAATTCTGTATGACTTATTCTAAGATAATGTCTGGATGAACATCAGAGGCGTTATTTTGAGCATTATAATAAACCTTTAAACTCAATATTCCAATTTTTCAACTCACAAATAATTTGTATTGAGAGAATCTCTCCCATAATGTGAGTAATTTTTTGGCTTTCCTGAACAATGGAATTTGAAGAAAGATAAGGGAGATTGCACCCAGACCACAGGTGCCATAGCTTCTAGCAAAGGCCCTCAAGAGGTTACTCAGCTTCCACATCATCCCATCCGGACACTTTAGATTTCCCTGGCTGTAGTGGCCAACCAGCAGGTGTGGCTGTTCCACCCTCACCAGCCACCATATTACCTCTGGTCATTCACAAAACAAGTAATCTAAAAAAAATCCTAGCAAGAGGTCAGAACTGGTGGCCTTTACTCCTTGATGACCAGAAAAAAAAACTTGGAAAAAGTTTATAATTTTCTCAGTGAAACAAAGAAGAGAGGACAGAAAGCTCCCTGTTGGAAATGAGCAAATAAAGCATTTCCAGACTGCGTATCTTTTGACTGCTTTTAAGTACCATTAAATATGAAACACCAAAATGTTTCATTTCAACTTTTTCAGCAAAAAAACAAGGTCTAGGAAATTCACAATCAGGAACCGATCAATACATTATCCAGTGCAATTAAGAATTTTCCTAAGGATGGAAGAATTTGCTAATTCCACTCACATCCTTTGCCCTGAACCCCTCTGCAGCCACTGTGGCAGGGATTACAAGTGCTGTGGGGAGCCAGCAGCTGCCAGGAGAGCCAGAGGAGACCGAGCTCCAGCAGGCACCAACACCGTCTTTCATGTCGTGCCAGTGAACCCAAGGCCCAGCTTGTAACAACACTGCCTCTGATTTCTAGGCCTGCCCTAAATTGCCTTTCTCCTGCCATATGTCACTCTCCCCAGGTCGTGCTCTGACGGGCTGAGCAGAACCGGAGCTGGCAGCCAGGTGGGCAGCAGAGCCCAGCACCGGCACAGGATGGGAGAGGAGCCCTGCAGAGCCCCTGGGCACCAGCTGACAGGGCACTCGCATCCCAAATAAGGGATTCGGACCACGTCAGGAGGAGTGCAGTCACTGAGACCTCAACCAGTCACCCGGCAGAGGAAAAAAAGGGTTCACAACCAAGTGTTTTGTAAGTGTTGCCAGGAAGACTGGTGGTGAAGTCAGCACCCAACAGCCCACAGAGCTGGGACGTGATGCAGAACAGCCATGCAGCATCACATCATCAGCACTGAAAAAGCATGCACCCTGCACAGGCTTTGGGCTGGCACTGAGGCCCAGAGCAATGCTTAAGGACAGAGTAGGTCACGCATAGGAACCTCATCCAAAACCGGCCTAAGCCTCAATGCAAGCCTGAACACAAGCCTTCACACAAAAACCACCTTGTTAAAGCAAAAAACCAGACTGGACAGGAAAATGCACATTCTTAAGATTCTTTGAGAATTTCCTCAGTTGTTTATGTCCCATGTGAGAAATTATTCCAAGGACCTGTCCGCCTGTGTAGCTCTTGCTGCTTCAGATGGTACAGCCTGTGTGCAGAACCCAGTCTGAGCAGACAGAGCACCTCCCTGTGCCTCTCCTTCATCCAGCCCTGCCACGAATGCCTGCTCAGGAAGTGCCAGGCTCTGCAAGCAAAGGCACAACACCGCCAGGGCCTTCTGTCCCATCAACACTAGGGAGAGTCTGCTTTGGTGCAGCACAGACAAATGGGTCTGGAGGCTTACGTAAGTCCTGGACATGGGGATTTGCACAGTTGATGCCACAAGCTGTTCCCACCACATGCAATAGGCACCAGCACCTGCACTCCAGCCCTTATTGGTGTTGCAGTACATGGTACACACTCACCCCAAACATGAGCTCTCCCTGCTCCTTCCATTGCCAGGTAGTGCATGACCAGAGAGGCACAGATCAGGGGATTCGGAGATATGGGTGATCCTCCAGGCTCTGCCCACGTTCATTCTCCAGCCTTCATGTTTTCATGGGACTATTCCCGCTCAGATGGGAAAGCTTTGCCAGCTGTGGTCCCCAACATACTCCCCAAAAGAGTTTGCTGGCTGCTTGCTGACAAACGCATTTGTGAAATAGGTGCATCAATCTGAAAGCTAGTGATTGTTAATACAAGGAGGGGAAGTGAATCATCCAAAAGAATAGCAAAAAACTGAACAAAAATATAGTGGGCTTCATTGGCAGCTTTGTAACTGGAGTCCAGCCTCAGCCCCCTTAAAATGAAGTCAATTTGTGCCATTCTGCTCCATGAAAGGAGTCTTGAGTGACTTTTTAAAACTTAATTTGAAGATATTTCAAAGGCATGATAGGAGTACTATTGAGTGGCAAGATAAATGGGATGAGAAACGTTGAGCCTATGGAAAGGACAGTGTTGAGGACAAGATGGGAGTAGTAATGGTTGCTGTATATCATTACCATCAGTTCCTTAAAGCAAGGGTTATAAACTATGTAGTTGAACTCTTACGCATTGGTAGCAGGCTCCAAGCGAAAGCATAAGCCACTGTCTGGACCAGGGATGAACAGGAAAGCACAGATAACTGACCACAAGGGAGAGGGGTGCTCTCGAGCCCTTCAATGCCACCCTGCAGCATCAGGAGAGAAGCCTGGCCACAATAGGTGCCTTTCAGCTGAAGAGCACTGGATGTAGATGGGAGGGTGTCCTGTGTGGTTGCCAAAATTTTAACCAAGCGCACAGCTCAGGAAGAAAAGCCTTACACACCTAATGACTGGAAGGGAAGCAGGAGAATGTCTTCAGCAACATCTCGCTCGTAACCTCCCTCATCTGCTGCAGGGGGCCAAGGCACAGCACACCCCAGAGCTGCAAAGCCAAGGGCTTCCCCTTCCCCTGCCTGCCTCACCCAGCCTGGAAGCACCAAAAAGGAAAGAGCACAAGCAACCGAACGCACTCCCACCAGCAAGTGCAGGGCCAGTCCCCGCCCAGGGCACTCCCATGACCACGTTTGAGACACATCACCTGCTTCCCAGCCCACGAGGCAGCCCCAGCCCAGCCAGAAGGTGCCCTGGGGCACAGAGGGACAGGCATGGGCAGGGACCCCCAAGCACAGAGCTGGTGGGAATCTGGGAATCCTGTCCACCTCTTCACAGGGGTGAGTCTGCTGCAGCAGTGTGGCTTCACCAGAGAACCACACACAAGTTTGGGAGATCAGTCTCTTCACTTTGGATATTTTGGAACAGGAGATGCGATGTCTTTGATATGAAGCTGCAAGTTCAGTGTAGAAATATGAAATAATACCCTCAAATAGATCTTTTCTTTAGCATTATCACATAAACACTTCGGCCTGCCTAGCTTTACAAGAAAATAAAAGCCTTTGCAGTTAAGCACAAGGCACTGTTCTGTACAGAGAGTGGGTTTTAAGGCCAAACTTTGATGAGACAATGCCAGGCACTGTGAAACCCCTGGCAGCAACCTTGTCATGTCCTCCAGCCCAAATTCCCTTTTCCTCTGATGGGATCATTCAACATGGTCTCAGTCCAGGCGAGCACCAGGCTCAAAGGCATTACCTGGAGTCAGGACAGGGTGTCCAAGGAGCGCTGCTTCAGAAGCAAGAACCATGCAAGCTCAGCACTGGAGGAGAGTCAAATGAGCTTGCTGTACCCGTGTCAGCTGCTGGCTGGTGATCCCTCCCTGACACCCTTCCCCAGAGGACTGCATGGATAAACACCCTCTATTTGAACAAGACCAATGACAGCAAAATGGCTTGCTTGTCTCTAAAAAGACTCTAATAATGTGCATCAAGGGAGAGACCCATGGTCTGACAGACTTCTTTTTCCCCCAGAGTGAAACATAAAAACACATTTCAGTAGCAAGGAGGACACAGTTTGAAGTGCATCCCTAGTTAATTATATCCAAAAGAGTAATAATAAAATAAACTATTAAATTTTAGAACTCCCTCCTTAAAGTATTAAGCATTTTGTTGCTGTGGTGCAGTTAAACCACACACTGAACAATGCTTTGACTTGCTTTATAGGAAGGTAACAGGGGTCATAATGAAATAAGGTATTCTACACAAAACTCATTCTACACAGTCCTCTATTATTCAACAAAAAACACGACACATTCCTTAGCTTTGGCACAGTATTTGTTTGAAAAATCTGACATTTACAGCCAGTGTTTGTGTGTGAATAGACAGCACTGCTGATCAGCAGCTGCTCAGGAAGGGTCTGCGTACCGTGGGAGAGCAGGGAACTCACTGCTGCTTTTAAGAACAGAGGTTCCATTCCTGGCACAAATACTGAGACTAGTTTGAAAACTCCAGTGGCTGACAAGACACTGGATTATGGACTTCACTGTAGCCCAGAGCCATGGAGAGAAACCGCTTTGATGCAGCTGGTAAACAGCAATCAAAGGCCAAGTGGGAAGGTTGTTATGAAAAATGAAGGAGGAAAGAAGTGAAGAGAGTTTATTACTAAGGAATTTTCTGCTCCTATCATTCGGCCAACTAAAGCATTGATTTAACATGTGAAATTAACAAAACATTTAGTTCGAATATAGGAACATTTTAAAATCCCCTTTCTCACCCACCAATCCGCTGCAGCACAGACGCTGGACACCGAGGGTTATAAATCCTAGCGCTGGGAGCCAGAGATTCCGCAGGGAGCCGCGGCCGGGGCTCGGGGGGCTCGGTGAGCCCTGTGCCCTGCCGGCACCTGCGGTGGCACCGCCCGGGGCTGGCAGGGCCGAGCCCGGAGCACAGCCCGCACGCTGGGACGAGGAGCCGCCCATCCCTCTGTCCGGGACCTGCGGCTCTGCTCGGACAGCGGCCACCAGCTCCTCCTCAGCACTCGCTCCTTTCCGCGGGCTCAGCGTTTGCCATCCTGCTTCTCTTGCCACATGTTTGTGCTTTCATTACTACATATTCTTGTTCTTACAAAACCAAAGAGAAATGAAGCAAACTGCAGCAAACTGAAAGCAGATAGCAGAGATGTCTGAATTCAAAAAACAGCAACGTTTTCCACTCATTTTTACTTTCCACACCCTCTCACGCTCCCAGTACAGCACCATTCCCGTCACAACCAACCTGCTCAAGACCACACCATACCGAGCACAGAGCCCAGACAGTCTTGCAGACCACACACCGAAGTCACCCAAGGAGTTTTCGAAAGCAGGCACTGGTGAAACAGAGCTGTGACTTCAGTGAGAAAACCCAAATGGGTTTGAGTAAGCATGCTGGTGCCCATTTCTCTCCAGTGAGGGGAGTCTGCAAAGGAAGATTGTATGCAGCTGTGCACAGTCAGGTGAGCTGAATCCCATCCTTTATGTAGGACTTGCCTGAACAGGTCTGTGGACATCCAGCAACTCTGCAATGGTATCCAAGACTAGCAGTTGTTGATCCATGCCTGCAGAAGACAAGGAGTGTCAGACTGGAGGACAGTGACTCTTATCTCTGTCATTCGAGAAGCAGAACAGACTCTGACACGTTCAGAACTTCCAGGCACTCAAGACACTCAGCTCACCTTCCCACTAGAGAAGCACTCAGCATTGCGGGTGGAGAGTGGTCAGCCCAAACAGGGCACCAGCAGCTATGTGACCCCTCTGGACATCTCCCCCCTGCCCTGCACAGTGTGTTGAACTGGACCTCCCCAAAGCATCTGAAGCCTGGGCAATGGACAGGGTTGTTTTCAAAAGGACAAGTGCATCAGATGACAGTATCAGCAACTACACTGAAACCTGCTGTGCTGGAGTGTGGAACTCCTGAATTTCTTACAATACAAAAAAGATATAAATTGATTGAAGACTAACTGGCGACCTCAATAGCACAAGAGGGGTTAAAGTGAGCAGCCCTGACCAAAGGCTTGGAGCCTGTCCTCTCTGGGCTCCGGCCCACCTCCATGCTAACAGGGTGCAGGCAGGCCAGGAGACACCAGGACTTTGCCTCCCTGGGGTACAGGGGGCACACACCCCAAATCATTTCTCTTGCCTGGATGCTGCAGTTGCAACAATTCTCTTGTATCCACTACTCTGAAACTGTTAACCAGGATTTGTCCATCCCTGGAAATGCAAGTTATTTTGAACAGTGGGGCCCAAGCCCCAGCAGCTCCTGAAAGCCCGAAGTCACCAAGCTGCTATTAAAAATACCCAGAGGGGCATTTGTGGACTATGTGACCCAGCAGGTCTTTCGCGTCTAGAAAACAGAAATGTTTTCTGTAGTTTAACAAGTTATTGAAAGATCAATCCAAAAAGTATCTCATAATAGAAGTATTCAGACATTTCTATTTCATCTCCTCTGTTGAGGGCAGTGTAGCTCAGCTCGTGGAGACTTACCTCAGGCTATAGCTCACCCTACAAGCACTCATTCCTGGCTCACTCTTGTTAGTTATGTATCACACTGTGCAACATCAGCTGAGGTATTTTAGAAATACAAGTTTAAAAAAGCATCTGGTCTTCTTTAGATGCAGGCAGGGAGAGTGCTTCCCACCCCTCCCAGCACTCAAGCAATAGATGAAGAACTCTCCATCAGCTGTGCTTTGCAGCTGAAATGAGCAGACCATCCACAGGGGAGGGGAAATCATCTTTGTAGCTTAACACCATGCAGAGACAAGAGGCAATACCTTCTAAAATGCACTTGCTCCACACGCCCAGCATGGTCCCATCCCCAAACACTAACAAAGCTGGAGGTGGTAACGCTATCATTTCAGTGTAGGCATCTACCAGTCACAGCATCTTTCCACCAAATCTGCCACCAGTATTACACTCTAATTCATGTGAGGAAGTAACATTTACCTGTGAAAAAAAGGCAAAACAGGACTCTTCTAACACAGATCTAGCAATAGCAGCATGCAGGAACTCCACAACAGTGAAGCAACTAGATTTCTTGCTCACTTCTTGTCCCACTCACCTTTATCCTCCCCTACCCTATAGTCCTGCTAGTTTTGAAGATGCTGGCACCTGACTGAATGCAATTGTAGTTGATTACCTGAGCAAGATGAATAGCCCCTGATACCACACCAGAACAGGCTTATGACCTCCAAAGAGTTACAAATACACAGACCACCAGTGAAATCCTGATCCTTTCACTAAATAATACAGATTTCTTCTAAACTGGTTGTATTATTTTTTCTTTTATCCTGCTTTCTTCCTTGAGGTAAGGCACAGTATTTTGCATTTTGAATGCTGTCCACAACAGAGATTATGGTGGCCCTTCTAAACACCAGCACATCCTAGATTTTAAAATTATTCCGACATCAAGGAAAGAAGCTGTGGGGAAAATACCACAATCAGCAAAATCCTGGCAGAAGCCAGTAAAAATACAACAAATGGCTCCCAGGGGTGTCAAAACAAGGCCCCAACACCCCACAGGAGGAGGAGATGCCTCTCCCAGCAAACCCACAGGAATGAGCACAGCTCGGAGTCCCACGGACCCCCAACAAGACTACTGGGGCAAGAGCTGCTGCAGGATCGGGCCGACAGTCTCCAACAGAATAAATGTAGCGGTTTCTGACTCCTTTCCAAGTCAGTGTTTGTTGGGAAACATCAAAGCCAGTGGAATAGTAGGTGTCCCAAAATGTCTTAATTCAGAGAATTAGTGTTAACCGAGTCTGATTAGCTCCATTTATCTCTAATTAATTACCTTTACCTAATTAGACACCCTGTTTCCAGTAGACATGGAGTCAAGTAGACTAGATTATTAGTGTAGTCATTGTGCCTTTACAAAATCCTGAAATTAATGAAACGTGCAAAAGAATCCACAGCTTTAATTGCACAGGTGTTGCCTTATGGCAAAGCTTTATCATCTGATTACACCAAGGGATTATTAGTGACTTTTTATATAGAGGATGAGCCTGTGAAATGTACCTTAGCAACAGCTCATTAGTTTAGGGTTGTTACTGTATTATTTATTACATTCAGCCTTCCCCATTATCTAGATTGATTCATGGACCTATATTTTCCTCCCCTCTGTGCAGGAAATAAATAAATAAGTGAAGGCTGGCTATTGCTGTCCAGCTGCAATATGAGGGGAAGGCAGAATGTATTCTCCAGCTACCAATATCCACCCTTTAAAATAAAGCTTTAAAGTTGATTTAAATAAAACTCCTTTTTTTTCCCTCCCTCAGAAAAGTAATCAATTCAAGCTTCTGTCAAACTGGAATGCTTCCTACATGCCATCCAAGCAGTTTGGGCCATCTTAAATCTTTTCAGATAAATAAAAATGCATTACCGGATTGGAGAATTGAGTACAATATATTTAATCCAAAATAATTTTTTCTGCTATAACTCATACTTTATGAAATCTATCAGAAATATTTTATTTTGATATTTCTCTTAACTGTTTGGTTGTTGGCTACTCCTTCAGGTTTAGAGGAGTTTGCCAGGTAGAAAAACTGTCCGAATAATAGAATCAAGACAAATAAAGCAAAGCTGCTGCCTCTGCATTAAGAACCACTTTCCCCAAAGAGAAGCTACTGGCTGTCAAGGTTGAGAAGGCTTGACCTTACCTTTCTGTGTCCTCCCCAGCAACATCCCACTGGACTTGCTAAATACCACCAGTACAACAGCCCTGGTGCTGCCCCAAGGAGAGAAGGCTTAACTGACCAATCAGCAATCCAGTAAACAAAAACAGCCAGTAAACAAAATGATGAGGAATTATTTTCCAAAATCATCCAGAACAGCAGGTTCATTGAATACTATGTAAAACCTTGCTGTTCACTTATTACTCAATATAAAATAAAAATGGGGGAAAAAATAGGAACAATTATTATGTAGGGTGTGACAACTGATTTGAGCAGCAATAATGACTATCTAAATACAAACATGGCTACACAACTTCTTATGTCTGCATTACAAAAAAATTGAATTTTAATCTCAAAACCATGGCCCTAACAGGCAGGAAATTTGTCATGTGTTCACATGGCACACATGCAAATGGTGCCATACTGCAATAAAGGCACTTGTGAGGGCTTGTGGCTGCTCTGCCAAATAGGGATTATTTGTATAGACATAAACTGTATAAAACAAATGTGATAGTCACCTGCTTCATGTCATTTTAGGATTGTTGCTCTTCCAAGACCTTCCCTTGAAAAAATCAGTCACTGTGGTTTCTAAAGGGCCAAAACCCGTGCCTTTGCTATGAGATCCTCATATGGGACCCCCAAACACACCACACTCCACAGGAGCAAAGCAGCTGTAGAGCCTCTGATCCACCAAAGGTGTGACAGTGGCAACGTGTGAGCCACACTCCCCAGACTGCTGCCCAACACAACACACATGTTCACTTTATCAATCTAAAACTCTTCTTCAGTGTTATGTCCCAAGAGAGCCCATCCCTTGATGGCCTTCAAGGGATTCTGTTCCCTTCTACGTCCCTGGTGCCCCCAAAAGGACATAAATGATCTCTCACCCTTGATCCCTGGGGATATCAATCCAGCTGCCATCCTCTGAGCAGGCAGCATTGGACCTTAAAACATATCTGCATCCACTTCTACACCCACTGTGAAATCCTATGGGTCAGCACTTACCTGGAGAGCAGGAGGTCCAGGGTTGACCCCTTTCTTTAAAACTCCAGCAGCATGGATAATGAAGGTGGCAAGGGGGGACAGCGAGCTGGCAGGTAGGAAAGCACAAGCAGGAGAGAACAGGAGACTCAACATCACTGAGGACCTCAGATAACTTACATTAGACAGTGTCAGAGACAACACTGGAGGAATGCTGGGAGCCCCAGACCCTCTACACATTCTCTCAGAGTCATAGATGCTCACTGCTTGGATAAGGCATGGGATAAAGCCCACCCCCTGCTGTGTACATGTACCCCAGAAATACTCACTGGCTGTGGAAAAAATAAGAATTACTTTTGAGGTGTTTGTATGGACTTTTAGGCAGGATCCCCACTTGCATTTTTATTTTGACTCGTGTTCATACCAAACCTTTCCTCCACACTCCCTGTTGACTGCCCATCGAATGCAGTCAGGTTCATGAATGTTGTCTGTGCCTTTAGAGCAGCCATAGAGCCATACCCAGGGCATACCAGTGATGCTGGGAAAACACTGTCATTCAGAGCTTCAGAAATATCTCACACCAGTTTCAAGCACATCTGTGCAGAAAACTGTGCTAAGCACTTTCTTACGAACTAGTCTGAAATATACCGTGGAAATTCCCACAGGATTGATGGTTCATGGTCTCTCTCTCCACTTCCTACTCAAAGAATTCTGACCTCACAGTCAGTAATGAAAACAAGCACACAGTAGATAAGAATTAAAGATATTTATTATTTATTTGAAGAACATAAACAAACAATTTTTCCAGTGGGAGGAAAAAATTACACGAGAGATGTGCTGGGCACATCACTTATTAGGAGGCTGCCTGACAACTCGTGGGAGGAGTGGGACTGTGCCTTGCGAGGGAAGGGAGCACCAGAAGCACCCCATGAGCACATGCACCCATGTCCCTGCAAGAACCACTTCTGGAAGACGAAGCACCTAAGGGCAGACCCCAAAATAACCACTGAAGCTTTGCCTCTGTGATCATTTGTAAGTCTTGAGTGCTTCCCAAAGGCAGGTCTCACATCCCACCCGCCAGCTGGGAAAGTGGAGCAGGGAGGGAAGGCCACTTACCGAAACCACCAGGAGCTGTAACAGCCAGCTCTTCGTCCTCCAGCTCGCATCCTCCTCCAAAAGACACATGCCTGTCTCCCAAGAGGTGCCATGTCAAGAGGGAGTTGCTCTGCTGCCTTTCCCTTTGTGCCACGGTGGCAGCCATGGGTTGGCTGCCGGTCTGTTTGATGAGCAGGCCCTGGCGCACTCCTCCTGCTGCTGGCACCAGTCCTTGAAGGGCTGCCTGGCACCAGCTGTTGCAGCGAGCTCGGACAGGCTGTCTCCCATTATCCCAGTGCCAAGGATTTGGAGGAGCCAGACACCAGGCTGGCAGGTCTAATGGCAGCATGCATCTAAAGTCAGATAATGCTGCCCCCTGCTCAGGGGACGGACATAGGGCCTAGGTGGCCAATAAGGCCTTAGAAAATGAAAATTGACATACAGGCACCAACTAAGTAAGGATTGCTAGGTCAACAAGGACAGATGGGGCAAAAAGTTTCAAAACCTCACAACATACTGGCTGGGGGCTCACTACCACGGTCCCAGGCTGAGCCAGAGCTTGAATTGCCCATCATTTCTTTGCTGCTAGCTTCAAATCAAAACATCTCTCCTGTACTCCACCCTGGTGGAACAACAGCATTAAATACGTGTATAATATCTACTCTCACCTAGCAGCACAGCTGGCCCTCCTCCAAGACTGGGAGGCTTAATGGCCCACAGCACCTCCAGAAGATGTGCAGCAGCTGTGGAGCCACCTCCACCCTCTCACCCAGC
>VZTG01003873.1:101460-153398 GCA_013397845.1 Melanocharis versteri
GTGCCGTGTGCCCCGTGGGGGTCCTGTGTGCCGTGGGTGCCGTGGGTCCCGTGGGTGCCGTGGGTGCCGTGGGTGCCCCACTGGTGTCCGGCCAGGCGCCCGGGGCAGAGCTCCTTGCAGGAGCACAGCCCTGCGGAGCAGGCTGTCCCGCTGTCCTGGGTGACCAGGCTGCCACTGAACGCAACTCCGTCACGGTATTTAAATCACATTAAAGCTTTCTTTTATTACATATCCCCTTGTGATTTTGCCTGGCTACATTCTAATTACCAGCCTTGCTGCAGCACACGTGGGTTCCACTGCTCGCTCCTCCTTCCATTTTATGGGAAATGGCTTATCTTGCACAATCCTAATGAAAATATTGCAGTGAGATAACTCTCTCCTTTCATCTTGCAGTTCCCACTCTAAAGTGTAAAATGTTTTCTGTGGGAGAGAGAGACCACAAAATATTCAGGTTTTCATGCATTTTTAGAAACAGCAGATACATTTGTTAAGGCTCCCCAAAGTAGTTTAATCACTTTTACTATTCTCTTACATAATATCTGATCTTGAAGTATCAATATATTTTTCCACATCAGATGTTAGCTGCACCGGTTTTTCAAAGATTTTGCAATTCTTTTTTTATTTCTTTTAAAATTTTTTAAAAAACATTCTGCTCTTCTTATGCCCCACCTATTAACTTCTCAAATAGAGTATTTTAAAGGAGATGCATCTCACTAACTTCTCATGACTTACATAGTTTTTTTCTGAGCAATCATTTTAGCAGTAGGCACAAATCCTCTCTCCTATTCAATAACCTCCCAGCACTAATCAGGTCAGAGATTATGTGAATTTTAATGGAGAACTTAATAATGTTCAGGAAAGCTTAAGAACTAGGATGTGGTTTCATTTGGTGAGTCCATAACCCCATGGTTATGGCTCTGCCATCCCCCATTTTCCAATTACAGCACTAACCATACCTAAACAACACAAAGATAAAATCTTTGATCTCTTGAGTAAGATCAAAACAATTTTGACTGTTAATCAAGGCAAAGTACCCATATGGTGAAAGGCTACATTTATACTTGCTCTTTCACTTGATTTACCACAGTGCCATAGATACAGATGCAGAGTTTCTGGGTAGAGACCTGGAGATGGGTCTCATTAACCTGCCTGCAGAGACCACCTTCGGGTAGCGAAGTAGTTCAGATCAGCAGAGTGAAGAGGGGTAAGAATCTCACCTTTGCAAGTCTTCTGGAATTAAGACAGAATTTTAACAAGAACCACACTTTCCTGGGGGCAGGGGAAAGGAACTGAGAGAGAAAGTATTTGCAGGGAAAGTTAAAAAAAATTGGGAAAGTGCTCAGGTTTGCTCCGATAATAAAGGAGCTCCCCATGACAGCAGCAAACAGCAGCTCTGGCTGCAGGCAGCACGTGTTGCTGTTTCCTGGCAGCAGAAACATGAAGCAGTTGAAGCTCTGAATACATCTGGTTCAATTTTCTGTAACAGCTTAATTTTTATTGTGATCCCAAACCTGTCAGGCTTTCTCTCTGTGCAACAGTAATAACAGCAACAGCAGAACAGATTTTCAGCTTTGGTCAAATTCTCAGAGACAGAAAGCTGAAGTAAAGCACCTGTGGTGGGCTGACTCTGGCTGGACAACAGGTGCCCACAAAAGCTGCTCTGACACTTCTCAACTGGACATGGGAGAGAAATATAACAAGTATAATGGGTCAGAATAAGGATAGGGAGGAATCACTCACCAATGGGCAAAAGAGACTTAACTCAGGGAAATTAGTTGGATTTATTACCAATCAAATCAAGAGTAAGATCATGAGAAATGGGAACATAAATCTTAAAACACCTTCCCCCCACCTGCTCTTTTTCCTGGGCTTAACTTTTTCCCCATGAGGACTGCAGTCAGTTCATCACAGGTTGTCTCTGCCTTTTCTCCTCTGCAGAGGCAGGACTCCTTACACTCTTACCTGCCCCAGCACGGAGTCCCTCCCCTGGCAGACAGTTCTCCATGAAATTCTCCATCGTGAGTCCTTCCTACAGGCTGTAGTTCTCCATGAACTGCTCCAGCATAGGTCCCTCATGGGGTCACAGCCTCCTTCAGGCATTCACTGGATCCAGTGTGGGGTCCTGCAGAGGCTGCAGGTGGAGCTCTGCTCCACCCTGGGCCTCCATGGGCTGCAGGGGCACAGCTGCCTCCCCATGGTCTGCACCACAGGCTGCAGGGGAATCTGCTCTGGCACCTGGAGCACCTCCTGCCTCTCCTTCTGCACTGAGCTTGGTGTCAGCAGAGTTGCGGCTCTCACATATTCTCTCTCCTCTCTCTGGCTGAAGTTGTACAGTTTTATCCCCCTAAATACGTTCTCTCAGAGTCACGACCACCATCACTGATGGGCTCAGCCTTGGCCAGTGGTGGGTCCATCCTGGATCCATCTAGTGCTGGCTCTATTGGACATAAGGGAAACTTCTAGTGGCTTCTCACAGAAGCCACCCTCTGACCCCTCCTGCCACCAAAAGCTTGTAATGCAAACCCAGCACAGCACCTAAATTCAAATTCAGCCTTGACTGCCTGAGTACGGGGAGCTCTCACAGGCCATTCAGGCATCTCTCTCACACCAGGACTCTAGCTCAGTGCCTAGAGTCAGACAGCCAGGACTGACAGTCTGTTAAGGTAGGAGGAAAGTCTGAAATCTGTAAGACATAGCAAGATAAGCACTGTCCACTTCAGAAGAGAAAAAAAAAGTGCTCAGCAGTTATCATACACATCTAGACTGTAGATACTCTCCTGTAACACACGCACTGCTTTCAATTTCCAATGCAGCAAGAAGACAAGTCTGGACCATCATACAACTTCCACAGCTCAGCACACAACAGACATTCCAGCAGGAGTGACTTGAAAGCAGGGCTGACCTCTCTTCTCCCCACCCTTTATGAACTGGGTGCCAACTGCTCCATAATGCAGGAAATTACAGAAACCTGTAGGCTGCTGATTTTGCTGCTGGTAGTGGAGAGGGCTGCTCACATACTTTTTGCACAGCTCTCCATCTAAATCTGAAATCACGGTTTAACTTCCTAAGAATTTCATGCCATCTATCACATTTATCTTTTATCATTAAATGGGCCGAGATTCTTATATCCAATGTTTTTACCAGTTTTTAACAGATATACCTCTTTCGCTTTGTTCAAAGAACCTAACCAAGCTGTGTATTCACAAAAATCATTCAAGCAAGTGCTCCATTTTCTAAATACCTCTGTGATTTCAGAAAGGCTGCCAGAAAAAAAAAGAAAGGAAAGAAAAAAGAGAAGACAGTAAATTCCGCCCTGTGCAGACGAAACAGAAAGGTAACTTACGAGTTCAGCTCCCAGCAGCAGCATCAAGGGTCGGTACCAACTGTGTAACTTGGGATTTTTGGTTTGTGTAATCTAAAGTCACTCTAAAATCTAAACATTTCCTCCTCCCCCCTCCATTTAGGTACAGAGAGCTACTGTCTCTATATAAAATAAACCATAAATCAGGCCAATAGCTATGCTTTTAAGAATACTAAGCAGTACTCCGTTTTCACAGTATTATAGGACTTTCCCAAAAAGCTGCATCACTGGTAGCCAGCGGTAAAATAAAGTCCTAAAGAACAAGAGAGATAAAAAATGAAGACAAAAACCCAATTGTGGATATAAGCAAAAACTGAGGAAAGGGAAAACAAACCAAGCTAGGAATGAAGATAATGAAAACAGTCAGGTTAGCAGCCCAGTGAGACGCGGCTAAGTGCCATTCCCAGATGGGAACCTGGGCCTGAGGGCAGAGAAATGAGTTTGGGATCCTGCAAGAACACTCACATTCTGGGTCAGGGTCTTTAGTCATTTATTAGCACTCATGGTCAGCTGCAGTAAGAGATCACTGGGTTTAGTAGTGGAGGTTATTTCACTGAGAAGAGAATGTTGCACAATGACGGATGTCAAATAGTAAAGGAGAAAATTTTTGGAGGCAACGAATGGCAATCTACCATGAACAGAACCTGAAAAATCAGATTTCAGTAGCAAATTTGTAACTGAGGCCATACATGGGAAGAGCAGCTCACGTTCTTTCATGATTGGATGAAGTGTCTATGGATTTATACACAGCACTTAAAAAGCTTCAATAAATGTACTCCAGATGGCAAAGGGAAGGGGTACAGTTGACTTCCAACACAAGAAATTGGATTTAAAGCCTCTTTCCCCTGACACTGCCTATGTCTTTAACAGTTTTGGGTGAAAATTCCTTCCTAGGCCGTTCAGCTAAGGATAAGATTTGCCCTGGCCTCCTCTATGCCAGGAACCCAAGTGCACCCCTGAAGATTTGGAAGCACAGCAAATGCAGCCATCAGCTAGATTTCAGGGACTACAAAACAAGTGTCAACCCCAGGCTTATACTGTCTTCTCCTCTTTGCAGTTTCTCTTTCAACCTTTGGGGTTTTTGTTTTTTTGTTTGTTTGTTTTTAAAAGGTTTTTTCCCCTGCTTTTTATCCAAATAAGGCTGTTTTCTTTCTCCTATTTTCACACAATTAAGTTTTTTTCAGGGAAGAGACAGATGAAAGAATTATTTCTTGTCAGCAAGACTTGTACCTGGGTGACACACAATACCTTATTTGGTTGAAACACAGATCAATGGTGTTAGTTTGCATTCTCCTTTATCAGTCTCTTCTTTTCTGAAGCTGTTTCAAAGAGCACAATGGGATTCAGAGCTTCAGCATTTATTGCTACAGCAGTGAGGATGGGTACAGCTGAGTTTCACAGAGAGATACAAACAAGATTCACAGCTGCTGCTGACTTAAAGATACATAATCAAAGGTTTACATGTGAAGTTTTCAGTTTCCAATAAAAAGGTTTTTAAAAAGTGGTAGATTATATGGTAGGAACACCTACCATGAGTATCATGTAAGCATGTTCCATATTGCAGGTCTCTAACCCTTCATCACTTGGTACACAAACCTCAGATCTTACAAGTTAAAAGTGTACTTTAAAATGAAAATATAGGATAGGAAGCCCAACAGTGTTGGGACTCATAAAACATATGGAGTATAAGCACCTTGGAAAGCCTCCGAAAAGGCTCCAAGGCTCCCTTCATTCCCTAACTGGACAGTAAGAGTGGGAATTTTGGAACATTTGGGCCCACAGTTCCTGAGGATGCTATTTGCTTGGGTTTTAATTGCAGTGAAAAGAGCATGCGAGCCTGCATGAAAAAGATCTTTCAGGGCTTCTGTAAAAAATCTTGCCTCCACCTAGAGAAAAGCATCCTCACAGGAATGCATTTATACCAGTTTTTATTTCTAGCCAAAATAACTCCATGTCAGTCTTCAGGCAACGTGTGCAAACCACCCTCATAGTGACACACTGCTCAGATCCCTCCAGCTGCCATTCTGGCACACTGGAGCTGCCTGCACGTGAGCTATCCTTGGGACCACTTCCCTGAGGGGCAAGCACTGCAGCCAGACACCAGCTACTGGACCACAAGGTTTTCCAACTTGATGGACTTGAGTATTACTAAGCAGTTTTATAAAAAGGCTGTTAGCTGACTTATGCTCAAATCTTAATAGGGAGATAGGGCACTAAAGTTAAGAGAGATTTCTTAATTGCTTTTTTAAAATACAAGTTTATTAGCCTATAGCGCAACCAGAAATGAAAATGAGCAGTGCCGGAGTTCAACCTCAGCAAAACATGGAAGGGATCCCCACTCCAGCCCCTATTTAAAACAACCCCCCCCCAACAATCTTTTACATTGTATTTGATCAACCTCTGCATTTTTTTCTTTCAGTGTGTGTGAATGGCTGTAGTATGGCAATGAATCCTCTCATGCTGCAGGAGGAGACCAGGGACTTGCAGAGCACCAGGCAGACTGGGTTTCTCGCTGTAGTCTGTCCAGGTACATGTGGCAGACACTGCACAGCCAAAGCTGCAGGGAAAAATTGCTCCTAACTGGGAGAGAAGGCACCAGTGAGAAAATTGCTCCTAGCTGGGAGAGAAGGCACCAGTGAGACCAGATTGTACAGAGCAAAAAGTGGGCAGATGGGCACAGATGAGAGCCACTGTCATTTGGGATTCAGCTTCAGACTTGGGCCTCTGGCTCTGGTGGCATTGCCCCTACCACCAATTTTCATCCTTAGCCTCCAACACTGGAATGTTAATACCCCTCTTCTTGCCTCACCTCTCTGAATTCTCAGGTGGCTACAGCCAGCAAATCTGCCCTCTGCATCACCACACAACTGCTCTGGCTGGGGCGGAATTCCCCGGTTAAGTGACACGTGCAGTGCAGCTCACCTCCGAACAATGGGAAGAACACCAAGAAGCCTGCAGTGTTAAAAAGGAACATTTTATTGCAAGAGATTACAAACCTGGCACTATGGCCAAATGTTTCCATTACATCACAATTGCTACCCATGTATCAGGCAACAGCACCTACAAAGCATGGTGGATTGAAATATCTGAAATCATAATGCAGTCAGCTTTTTAAAGTAAGTACCACCCTAAAAAGTTTGGGTTTTTTTAAAACAAACGCAAAACTACATAAATCAATTTTTAAAATATGAAACTGGTGTTTAAATATCCAGGCCACTAACTACTGTTATAAAAAGTGGAAAAGTCTGTTAGCCGTACTGCTGAACTAAACAGGGTTTGTTCACAGCCCACAACCATTTAGTTAAAAGCAAGTACTTGTTATTCACTGCTAATGTTTCCACATTTGTTCAGCCCAATTTATCTTCTGTAGGTTTTCAGAATCAGGTACATTTAATGCATAACCCCTCTTCAAAGCACTGCAGGAAACCTAGAACCATAACCAGCCCAGGAAAAGCATCACAGTCAAAATAGCATTGCATCCTCTGATCTCAGCCCTGCGACACTGACCTTTAGAAACTTTGGATGCTCTTCTGAGCCCCAGTTCACAACTCGCGTTTCTCCTGTGATCCACTTACCTCAAAGAACTTGATTTCCCTGAGCATGGCTGAAACAGTAGGAATTAGTGCAGGCACACAGCTCAAACAGACCCGGCTGGGCCAGGACTCGCACCCAACAGTTACAGTGCCCACCGTGGGCACGGCCGCGCTCGCTGTCCGTCCCCAGCAGCTACCCGCACCCGCGGGCAGCCCTTCCTCTCCCACCGGGAGGAGCCAGCAGCTCATTTCCTGACACTGCTGCCCGGGGAGGGCGAGCCCCGAGGAAGAAGCTGATGTGCAGCAGAGCTGGACCCCCTCAGGCCGTGGCAGCAGTCCGCTCACGCAGTTCCCGCAGCGCACAGGAAGCAGCACCGCGCAAAGCGCAGGGAATGCGCAGGGATCTCCGTGAGACAGCACGTGCTTGCTGTCTGCTCGCCTCCATTGTCCACGCGTCCAGCCTCAGCACGCTACCGCCCGGCCGCAGCTACCACCGGCACTCTAAATACAGCACCTGTCCAACGCTCTGCAGAAACATCTTTTCAAGGAATGCAAGCAGAGTTTTAATTTTTGAAGATGATTTGGAGATATCACTGGGACTAGGGAATATAGGCCATCATCTTACAGAACGTGCATGGGGGTGTCTTCTACAACTTTCCTGAGGCTACGACTTAAGAGACCTTTACCAGAAACTAGGATAACTTCAGAAATAAGTAGGACTCTGATAAAGAACAACCAAAATCAACCAAACAAAAATCACTGTCCACTGCAGCTTTTACCCCAAAGCAATCTATGCCAACCTGAACAGACTAACACTCGTGTTTAGCTGTGCAACTCTGGAAGTCCAGCTCAGACTAACACTCGTGTTTAGCTGGGCAATTGTGGAAGTCCAGCTCAGACTAACACTCGTGTTTAGCTATGCAACTCTGGAAGTCCAGCTCTTTGTCACAGACTGCCACAGAGCCCCTCAAGCCACACAACATTACATTGGCATCACAAAGTGACTGATTTAATTTACCCTCTTCTACCACATTATTTAGAATTCTGATAACTCCAGAGAGGGGGATTTGTATTTCCTTGCAGATAATGATAAAAAATATCTGTGTTTCCTAACAACAGAAACCAGGAAAACAACCAGCCCCACTTGAGGACTAGAGGCTAAGGACAGCTAATAGTACTCTATTTTTTTTAAAGATTATTTGCCTGTATCAACCACATACGCAATTAATAATAGTAAGAGTTCTAGAACTCCTACATATTTTTCAAACTATACCACAAGGATCTGATGCCAGCAGGGCACACACAGAGCCTGTCACTGAAAACTGCTCCTCATCAATAGAATCTCATTTTGGAAACTGATCAGACCTAGAGCTCACTGCTCTTCAGACACAACCTTGCATTTTAGTATCACATAAAGTAGCTCACTATTGGGGTTTAATGAATTAAATAGAATTAACTAGGGTTTTTAAAATTATTATTATTATGAATCTAGTAAGAGTTTTTTGCTAACGCAATATTCTGCACGGTATGGCTTCACCTTACAAGCATTCTTAACAACACTAGATAAATATCATTTGCACTTAATTGATTTTTTCATTTGCTAAACAGCCACAAAATATGGTGCTCTCACAAGCACCTTTTTTGGTGAGAAGGGTAAACAAGCACTCTATTAAAGCATTATAAACATTCAAGGTGATGTAATCACTTCCTTCTATTCTGTTTCAACACATTGCTTTAAATCTTCAATTTTCACATAGTATAAAAAAGTCCCACAAGTATCCACAAATTCAGAAATTTGCTAGTCTGCATACCCATAATTTATCTGCAGTACACTTCAATATCCCAGTTATCTTTTCTAAAATCTCTAAAGTATTTATTCCTCCAGCCTTTAAATGTAACCATGTAAATTTTCCACTTAAAAGAGGATAAATTTCAACAAGAAAGCTAAACTTAACTGTAGCAATTTGTACAGTTAAACACCTGACAGTGCTAATTTAATGATAGCCTTGACAGAGCTAGGATGGCCTTGTCTGAGGCCTCTGTCTTGCACAGCTGTGCATTTTTAGCCCATCTATGTTACCAGAACATTAACAAGCCTCATGTGTTAACTCTGAACTCTGTGTATCCAGGAAGACAGACATTTATTCATACTTTCCACCAATCAAATGTAATGCGTCTGTGAACAATTCAGTTTATTGCAAGTAAATGTACTTTTACTTAAGATCATGAGAAGATTCTAATCTCAAGCAAGACAAATCAATTCCACAAACTTAATTCACACAATGCAAATAAATGGTTCACATTATAGACATTTAGATTTTCTTTAAACCTTTTTATTTAGAGATTTTTCTGGTAAGGAGATATACCATAGGAAAGCAATTTCACTGGCAGTGAGGTATGTATATACTCTACCAAAATACTCCTCTTGCTTTAACTGCTTTTAACTTTATTTACATATAAAGAAAATATCAATGCATATCCTTGGCTTAACTACAGTATCTGTTACCCTATATGAGTAAAATGAAATGTTACTTGCATACAAAATTGATTTGTAGAGGAATCTAATTTGATTTAAACAAAAATCATGTTCTGAAGACAGTTTAAATGAACAAACACAATTCATCATGACCAAGACACCTGCACCATATTTCCATCCTCACAGCACATTTATTTCAATAATTCTGTAAGTAGGTCCTTAGCATGAGCATAGTGTTACAGTTTTCATACATATAATCACATCCAAAACAAGCTCTAAAATTTAAGTTGTAAACATTCTCTTCATATGTAGAAACATTTCAATCCGTGTTTGAATTTTCTAAAATGATCAATCTCTTAAACAGAATTATAAATGAAAAGCCTACTCTAACCGTGTAGTGAGCAATGCTTATTAGTACATTTCTACAGTGTTAAATAAAATAGTAGAGGCAAACTTCTGTAAGCAAGTCAGACTTTAAGTAAATTGTCATAAAAGTAACAAACTTGTTAACAAAAAGATGCTTTGTAATAAAGAAAGTTGGATTGAATCTACTATGATACAAAAACATAAGGGTAAATACCATCTTTGTTGACAAGTAGGAGGTAGCATGGATGCACCACTTTATTGTCAGTGAGAAATGCAACTGAAGTAAAGAATATTTCCTTACCACAAATTTCCAGTATTATGTACATATTTCTCTTAGAAATTTGTTTAAACAAGTTTCCCTCCACTTTTTAGTACAAAAAGCCTCATGTGATTTAAAAAAAACACTTACACACCTAGATAGAATAGTACTAATTGCCCTATTTGAACAAAACAGTCTCTTGAACTATGAAGTACGTGGTATTTAATGCCCTAAGTTGAGTAAATTGTATTAGCAGTTCTTGGTATTATACAAAACACTACATACATACAAACAAAATATAATAGTATCTTATTTTACTATGTAATTCTTTTTGGAATAAACAGAGCCTTGATTTGGGTAACACTGAAGAGAACGTGGTTTCTTTGTTTTATTAAAATCTGTCTTTTAAGTACCCATGTGCAACAATTTAAAAATGGCTGCCATACATATAATGGTCTTGTATTGATAGTGAACACAGTAACTGACAAAAACATAATAAACCTTAAAAACACATCTTCCACCCTATATAAAATATAAAGACTACTTACTGTAACTGTTAAGTATTCAATTTATTTTGATGTTACTGTAATCCACTTCCTCTATTTTCTGTCTTTAGCATTTATAAACATAATTTAGTGTAGCAATTTATTTTAAAAAATGATGAAGTATTTCAAATTTACATCCAATTAAAATTTAAAATGTTTCTGTGTTCTATGATGCTGCTTCTGCCATCAGTAAAGAAAATGAAGTTTCAGTAATGGAAGCAGGCTTTTTAAGTAGTGATGTGACTTCAACCATGCCAGCTCCAGTCCGTGGAAGATTTGCGTTGACAATGTGTCGCTGCAAGTGCTTTATCCAGTCTTCTTGAACAGACAAAGGTCCTCGAAAGACCAGACCACAAAACCTATGCAAATATTAAAATTAATCCATCAAGATACATCTATCTCTACTGAAAAATTATAAAATAAAGACAGTAAGAGGAAAGTCTTAATTTTCTTGAAGTTTGTTTCTACATGTTTCAGCTGAAAAACTTAGTAATTGAGTTCATTAGTAGTTAACCGTGAGCACAAAACCCTGCAGCTTATACAACTCACATTCTCACACTCTCGACGCCAGTAAAAGCAATCTGTTGTTCTCATTATAAGGTTTCTTTTGAAGAACAGAATATTACTCAGACATGACCAGTAAGATTTTAGCTAGAGAAACAACTGGCAGTCTAACACCCGAGCGTGCCTGAATCAAATCCTCTTGTTCAAATTAATGAAAACAGGCAATTCCTTTCTCCTCTTATTATTCAATTTAATCACAAACATTTACGGATACAATCATGAATCTTTTTATGACTAACATTAGCAAGCTCTTAAGAATGTTTTCTTCTAATTAAAGTAACACTATGTACCTGCATCTGAGTATGTAAACTTCATCAGCACTATGAGGTAACGGCAGCATCTTCTTCTTGCTTCCAGATCTTGACCTTGACTTCTTTTGCTTACAGTCTAAAGCTAAGAAGAGAAATTTCCATATGTTAAAGTAATACTTCAATGAGTGTTAGTCAAACAGAGATATTCAGTAAGTATTCCCTATAGCAATAATGAAAAGACATCTACCTCCTTGTTTTTCTATATTTAATTATAATGTAAATCCAAAACAATTACAATGTATTCTAAAACACAAGAAGCTGTTTTTTTTAGCTTAGCATTGTGCTTGCTCTTTGAAAGACTAGATAATTGACATTCAGCATTAAACTGTTCTTTTAGTATCAGCAAGCACCTACAAACCTATTGCAGAATTATACAGAAGCAAAGCACCATTGGAAATTCCCTTTCATGCATAAAACACTGTCAAAATCTCAGAACTTGTTTTGTAGTTCAAGTACCATCACAAGACCACTCATGTTCAACCAAGTTACAACTTTATGAAGTTGTAGCTTTCAGCTAGAACAATCAAGAATTTTTAGTTTGAATAAAACACCTGCCATTTGTTTTCAACACAAAGCAAAAATGTGTCCTTTTGTTCTAAGAATTTCAAATGAAGTTTCCCCTTCACTCCTGTCTGAATTCTAATGAAGCTTACAAAAAGTATGTATTAGTCCTTGGCAGTAGGAGCTGGTATTAGGACAATCAACAGAGATGGCAAGGCCACTTTTTAAATTCAGTCTAAGCATTTGAAACTGTGTATGAAAGTAACGTGTGTGAACAGGAAACACACAGCAAATGAGTTCAGATAGCTTTGAGGTCTGTATCTCCCATAAACAAATATAATGGGAATCTGAAACAAAACCTGGAGATTCTAAGCAGCAGCCAAAGTGGGGGATGAGTGGATTAAACTGAATTAATATTGTTATGATGCAAACAGCTGATAAAGCTCAAGAAGTTTGTGACTGCTCGAACTGAGAAGTGTATCTAGCTACACTCTATTCCAAAACACAAGACACCAACAATAGAACTCCAACACAAAAACTTTTTGCGAACAACCAGTTACATCACTTCAACAAAAACTCCACAGAAACCAGAAAGACAGTACCAGGTGGTATTCTTGATACCAAGAAGGCATAATGCTATGCTACTGAAGCATCTTAACAGTAAAATGGGGAAAAAAATTGTTACACTTGGCTAAAGTTTTGACTCCTAGAATATAAAACAGAAGAATTAACCTCTTAGCATTCTGAAGCATAAGACATCGTCTGGTGAGGTAAAACATGTTGATTTAAAGAACACACAGTCTTGACTGCATCCGTAATTTTTCTCATGCCCTCCAAATGAGAACCCCTCAAGCTTTTACCTTGTAGCCCAACTTTTAACTTGGTAGATATACTAGATGTCTCCCAGTTCTGTCCCCAGACTTAAAGATTCCTACCTATCTAAAATTTAGAATGAATTTCTGAGGTTTGAAGGTATCAGAGAACCAATAAAATAAGCAGGAAGCAGACACCAACTTAGAGAGATTTCTTCAGATCAACATTAGGAATATGAGGCTTAACAGCTTTTTTTTCTGACAGCAACAACAAAACTTGTCTGGATATAAAGGCAGTAACCCAAGGTGGCAGGGGGGAGAGAGAGAGAAATGGCCAAGATGCTTCTGGAAAAGCATCAAGGGGTTCTTAATACTTTAATCTCTCACCAGAAGCATATTCTTCATTTAATAAGGAAGAAAAAAGCTAACTATCATATCAGGTAGGAACTATCACATATATAAATATTTTACATACCGCAACGTCAGTAACACCATCAGCAATGTAAGGAGAAAAAATACTGGAACCCGGACACCCATGCTTTGAAAAGAACTGTTTGTGTGAGGGGCAACTTATCTGCAGTAGTTATTACAGCAAAAGCTTTGCCTTTGCCAGTTTTGTGGAACATCATGGGAAGAAGGGAAACAGAAGTCAGTATTATCTGAATGCAAACACGTCCACGAGTTGCATCTGATGACAGTTAGTTGATGTCAGTTGGTATGAGTGGAAAAAAAAAGAGGCAGTAGACAACAGACTCCTCCTAGAGAAGCCAACCTGCATTCGGAACAAGAACTTGCTGATTTCCTTGATGTTGGCAAAGACATTCATTCCCATCAAGAAATTTGATTCTACTCACATACATCTGGAGCATTTCAGAGAGCTTTCCCTTTCCCATTAGACCTGGATTGGTCTTCTGCAACAGATTCCTGACACCTAATGGGGGTGTGGGTGGGTGTGGGTGTGTACTCTAAGAAAAAACCCTCTCTGAACTACTGTGCAATCAAACAACAGCAACACTGATAGAAATTGCCATAATGAACCAGGAGAGGTAGTTTCTACTTCCTTGAAAGGTACCTTTCCCAAGGACAATGAGAAAACAAGGAAAACAGAAGAAAGGGCATGTTCTCTGAGCCATTTATGATGGAGGCTCTAGATAAAGAAATTATAAAACAAAGAGAAGAAAATATCACAGTAAAAGACCACGAAAAAGGATTCAGATTATGCAACGCATTCTCGAAGCAATTTAGCTAAATTTAAAGTAGATTTGCCCAAGCAAGAAGCTGTTACAAAAGACAGAAAATACTAAGAACACTAAACCTGTGTTCTGCAAGGGTCATTTTTTATTCCCTTTGTCTTCTGAGATAGTGAACATATTCTTTCACATTTTAGGGAGCTCAAAGCAGCACCAGTATGTTTTGAAGTTACTCCAATGAAGATGGAAAGTGAGTGAAGAAGGAGGAATATCTGAGCAAAGCTCACTGAAAACCACAATTCAAACAGCAGTTATGAGGCATGTGTACCGGTAACCATCACATTAATTTCATTTTGTCTCTCCAGAGAGCAACAAATTTAAATAAAGTCACATGCACACACCTCAGTACTCTGTTGATATGATGCTTACAAGTGGTTGCAAACATCAAGTAAATCACACTATTGTCTCAGCCATTGCCTCCCCATAAAGTAGCAATGTTCTGGCCAAAACTCAGTTACTGCTTTTCCTATGCCTTTACTGTAACAAAACGTGACCTCCTCAGAAAGTGTATTTTTATCATGTCTGGGAAGAGACCAAGGATAATATAGCTCTAGTAAGCTGCATGGAAACTGCAGCAAATTGCTAGAGAAAGGCAGGAATTACCTGTCATTAACACCTACTTTGTAGTTCTAACAGCTTCCAAACTATCATTCTTCATTCTCCATAAAGGCCTACTCCTTTTTGGAAGAAGTCTCTTTCTTTCAAGTTTGGCCACCTGGTGTTTCCTAGTTGATAACTGAAAAACTTCTTGTAAACAACCAGTCACATCACTTCCTCAAACTGCTGATACAACATGATGGAGAAACAACCCATCTAAAACAAAAGACTATCAAACTTTGGAGGAATCTTCTTGAGATACTTATGTACCATTTCAGAGCACACCGCTTCAAAAAATATATGCTAAATAAAACCACTGCATACAAAAACCTCTGTGACGACTTATCAAGAAAGACTACAAGCAGATGGAGACAGAAGTTTCAATGAGCATGCCTAAGACAACGTGCATTAGACAGGTCACAAATAGAGGCCCTTTCATGCCATGACATTTGGTCTGCAGTTCCAAATTAAAATGCTCTGTTTCCTGATGTCCCCCAACGTGAAATGCTTCGTATTTCAGGAAAACAGAAGCTGAGTCTTTTACTCGGACTTCATTACTTCTGTCAAAGTGTATGTAAGCTAAAACAAGTTGAATAATTGCACACAGAAATGGAACTAATTAACCATTTGAAAACACTGCCAATTAAAAAGTAAAAAATAATGAATTATCTTTCTTGTACATTCAGTCACTAATTTTTCAAATTCAATCACTTGCTATCTATCCTCATCACTACTGCACAGTGAAGTACATTAAAAAACCCCCTCCTATCATCTGCTCCCTATTGGATTTTACAGGATACTGAAAATTAGCTCATCATATAGCCAGTTGATTCGTCATGACTGTAACAGCACAGAATAAAGACACACAAAGCCAGTGGATCTCAGATTTTTGCATACCTGATATGCACCCACCGCAAACTTCCCAAAGCTACAAGTTTGACAAAACAACATTTGAAATTATTTGAACACGCAGTAGCCCTCAGGAACTGCTACCTCAGTCACACTGTTGGCTTGAAGGCCAGACTCCTTGCTCTGTACTTTATTGTTCCCTCCCAAACTTCTGACAAAGCAGTCTCCACCTACAGAAGCAGAGACCAAAGAAGAAAGTGATGATTCCCAGAAGATGACAGCCAGTCAGAAGAGACTAAGTATATGAAAAGAGTCAACAAAGAGAAGATGTAAAAAGCCAGGGTACAAGAAAGAATCAAGAGACTTGGGGAGAGCCAGGGGAAGAGGGAAGAGAGAAGCCCAGAGAGAAAAAATGAAAGGAAGCTGAATATACAACTATAAGAAGAAGAGTGAGATTAATTTTGAAGATTTTGTGTAGGTTTGTCCAATGGTCTAAAGATACTCAGAAGAAAGATGCAAGTTGACCATGTGCTCTGAGAAACACCAATGTGTTGCTATACATCAAAACAGGTATAAAAGAAAATTAACATCTACTCAAGATGAGCAATTAGATCATTACACTGTTAAAAACTGGACTGAATAACAACAACAAAAAAAGTTCCAGCCAGACATCTGAAGACATAGGTGTTTGCTCTACAGTGGATCTATAATGCAAAGTATAGGCACAAATAAAGTTTAATAAAGACTAACCTCAAACAGCCAACAGCCTAGGAACTTCCACTTTTAGGATGTTTTTCTTGAGCCCATTCCCCAAAGGTACTATTATATGCTTAACTATGTCTACTATACTGCTAAAACTGTCAAGTTGCATTTGAAAAGAAAACCAGGCTAAGATTTAACTAAATATGATGACATTACTGACTGAAGAAGCAGGGCATCTGCTAGAAGAGCAATATGGCAACAGTCAATATCAAAAACACATGCAGACAAATGGAAAATCTGAGACTAGCACATAAGCTAATGTAATGCTCGGAAAGGTCTCACTTTGCTGAGATCACATATTTCCCATGTATTTCTCCTAGTAAACAGTAGTGCCTAGATAGGTCCCATAACAACTGCCAGATAGAAGAATTACAGCGTTCATGTTTAGACACAATTATTTTATTACAGCAAGAAACTTAGATAATTATTCAACTGATGTGATTTATTTTTGGTAGTTATGTTTACTTTAGAAGAAAGGCTTAATGAGCCTCAAGTGCTTAATGAGCTACTTAGGGAAGGCTTAATGAGAAGGAACCTGTACAAACATGTCCTCATTGTCTCCATACAATGGCTGAAGACCATTGAAGGCTCAGCTGTGGCTGAGGCCCAACCGAAGACATCTCAAAATTGCTCTCAACCACAACCATCTTTTAATAAGAAAACCTGAGATCTACTCAAGAGCAACACTTATTATATATGTGTACTTGTGTGTACTTTAAAACTAGTGTGTACTAGTGAAATCTTGCATTAAAATAATTCTCTTCACAAAATTTACATTATAAAGTGGAATATCAAATAAAACAACTGTTTAAAAGTGTGTTTTTTGGTCTACAAGCCTTGCATTAAGCTTGCTTGAATGAGAAGTCAGTGAGGAAAGTTTACAACCATCACAGATTTGTAGCAGTGATGACCAAGTTACTACAAATATACATTGGTTGCATGATGTTGTAGCTAGAACTCAACATTGACTCCTTAAGTCAATGGTTTCAGGGAAAGGCCTTTATCCATGGTCTAAATTATTTATCTGGCTTAGCTCCAGCTTCTGAGAGCAAAAGATTTTTTTTTTCCCAAAGTTTTGTTTCTAACTTTTTATCTAAACTTTGTTTCTAACCCCATTTTGTTTCCAACCTTAAACCATCTTCTAAGTCCAATAATACAAGACTCATGAGTTTTCTTTTCATTCTTTTAAGAAAAGTGGCAACTGTTCTGATGACTATGCAACTACTTCACTAGTAGAATACATTTCTTAGAGAAAACAAACAAAAATCCCTGAAAGCACCGTAATAAGCTTCCTTCACTTTTCCCACTTAGCAAAAGGGAAGCTAGGTACAAAGTGCTTGTCCAGGATTCAATCTCTGTACTATCCTCTTTGCTAGTGTCTCCTTCATTGAATTACTGTTAAGTTATTAATGTGCAATTTAAATATATAGCTGTTGAAAAATACTTCCTCAGTAGGCATATAAGAAAAGGAACTTACCACAGGGCTAATATAAAATCATAGCAGTGGTAAATGAAGTCCACTACCATCACCTTTCTACTGAATAAACATGAAAATTTTCAGAATCACTGACTAAAGGCATATTCTTCTACATGTTAGATATTACTGCGCCTGCTGACTTCCTTCCAAATGTGCTTTGTTATAGCATTAATGTAGTGTAACATAAGACCTGGCAGCCACAGGCCCGTATTATAAAAATATTTCTTTTAGCCTTCTACAGAGAAGGCCTGCAACTCAGTTTGTCATTCTTAGCATAATGAATTACATTTGCAGATAAGAAGAGGATTACACATTTTCCAAGAGCATTATGTAAAAGTCTGTGTTTGTTGACACAGAAAACTGATAGCTGCCCTTATTAATTACAGAATATTTCAGGCTTCGTATCTCCAAATTTTCCTCATTATGTTGCATCTCTGCTCCTCAATTTGCTGTTGATCATGTGAAGTCCCACTAATCTCAGCAATAATCTAAGTAAACTTAGAAACTGCCTACAGCCAAGCAAGCTGCAGGTCTCTGAAAACAAGTCAAAATGTGGCATATCAGAAGAACTTCAAAATGAAGTGTGTTTTAATAAAAAAATTAATAGCAGTGCCAAATGCTGTACTACCCTCACTCAATGTCAGAGCAGGTAGTTTTTGGGTTGTGAGCCAAACAAGATATGAAACCAACTACATATAATATGCTGTTAGAAATTCACGAAGTGTAAAATTACTTGCTTTCCCTATTTTACTGGAGTATTCTTTGTAATTATATGTACTAGACAGTAAAAACTACTTGTTGTATCATTGCCTTTTTTTTCTCCCCACCGCTCTCATTTCTGAGATACTTTTAAACACTTGATTAGAAGGCCATCTACCTGGTTTGGAAGTTGTGATATCATAGGAGAATGAATTTAAGCAACCATCTCTTACTTTTGCTTACATACCTTAAGTGTTGGATCCAAAATCAAAGACTAAGAATGAAAATCAGACATGAGAGTGGACAACAGCAACATACGTTTTCTTACAAGTTGCTGAAGTTTAATGGCAAATAAATTGTTTACCAGCAGAAGCTTCAAAATTATTTTGAATTAACATATGCTTTTGTCCAGTCTGATGAAGAAAATGTATCATAGACAGACTTGCTTTTACATCTGTAACAAAACATACCTGTCCCAGTCAAAAGTCCAGCACTCTTCTTTCGTGCATAAGCGCGTAAGTGGTTGGACAGGCTAACAGCACTTGTAAACGTCGTATTGCAATGCACACACGTTCTAAGCTTCACAGGCATACCTATCATTCAAAAGAAAACTATAATCCAGTTCTCTCTTCAAAAAATGAAATTCTCAAAGCGTTGTAAAAAGTTTTCTGCAATAAAGATGGTTTAAAATATATTCACTGCATTGACGCGATTGTTTAGTATATTAGAAGGATCCAAGTAAACCACCATTAGTTTTCCACCTAGTGCTTTAAGCCAAACCATGTTATTTGAAAAAGAACAGAAAGGAGGCAACTTGAGCCCAGTAGGCTACTCTGCATTTAATACCTACTACCAACTTCCTACAGATCTCCATATAATGAAGCTCTAATTTCAAAATACAATCCTGCAATTTAAATAGCACAATTCTGTTGAGAAATTTGAGAGCTTTCAGAATTTCCAATAAAGAGAAATTGAAAAGTCAAGTTGACAAAGTGGTAATTAAAAGTGTTTTACCTATAAGACCAAAGCACTCAACACTAAAATTAGGCTGTTGTTGAAGGCTCAGAGACAAAGGCGGTAAAACACACCACTGAACAGCTGTTAGACAAAACATCTTGTTCAGTGCATTTTCTATTCATTACTTTAGGTGCACAACTGATAATGAAAGTAAATTATTTGAAGCTTTTTGCTAAAAACCTTTGTGCTAAATAAATATCAACAAAGCAACATGCTATTTATCACAGGAAAACAATGAAACAATACTGAACTCCTCACTTACAGACAAAGAAACCATTGTAACTTATCTCCTGCTCAACTTCACCATAATGTTTCTCCCTGCATTTTACCAAAGATACATTGTTTTGGTCAACTAACATTTCAGGTTCTCTACTAACAAATTATTAGAAGAATAAATGAAAAAGCTAAAACTACTCAGCTGGAAAGTCTCTGTTTGCAGGAAAGAAAGAATACTATTCTCCAGCAGCCCACAGAAGACATGCTGTTTTTTCAGGCAAGTTACAGAAGAAGAACACCTGGTTGGTAAAAGCCTTTCTAAAACTAAATCCAGAATTAGGAATATTTGCCCTTTTCAGGAAAAACAGAAGATTTTCAACTTGATGTTAAATATTTTCTTATTAACTCAACTGGCATAGTGCATTAGTTATCAAATTCTGTTACCTCAGCCACAGAAAACTATCGGGCCCCATTCATAACTGTTAGTACTATGCGAGCATATGCTTATTTTTATTTGGTTGTTCATCATAACCAAACAGGTTCTACCTAGTATTGAGCAGTAAATATTATACAGAAAGCAAAACACAGTGTCAGGTTTGGCAAGCTATTCCTTGAGCATTGTTTTTCAAATCATTAAGCCTGTCAAAGATACACTTCCTTTATTAAGCAACCTCCTGTCTTAAGGGACAACCACAGACGTACAGAAGACATAAAATGTAATTCTTTTCCACTTCTACTATGTCATTTTAGAAAGCCACCTTTCTTAAGAGATTTACTGCCACACTTTTGTAGTCCCCTAAAAGAACTTCTGAGCACATCAGATTGTTGGGGTTTTCTGTTTAAAGGTAGAAAAGAATATAGGTGAAAAAGTACTAGGCACTGCCAGTTTTACTAACCTGGTTAATAACAAGAAAAGAAACAGCATCAAAAAAAGTCAGGGGTATAAAAATAAGATCCTGCTCCTCAATCCAGAGAATGCTGCAGCATTCGTGGTGTCCAACCAAGAAACCAGTAAATGCAAGCTCTACATACACATCAAAAAGGATGTTGTAAGAGTTCCCCAAGACTAGAAATAATTCTCATGTGACAAGTTAAAAACTTCACTCTAAGAGCCTGCTCTATTAGTATACAGAGTAGCTAGGAAGTTGACTGTAGAATTGTTACATTAGCACAATTCTCAGTGGAGGGACAATCTAGGTCCTTATTGGTCAGAGGCCGTGCATTGGAAACCTGCTGGCTGCAACTGTATGCCAACAAAGCTTGAACCAGCACAGGTTGTCACTCAGGATAGACAGGCCCTAAGCAAGCATGAGTTTCTCACAGCAGCCACAATTCACAACAAACAAGAATTAATCTATGTAGTAAGAGTATGTTTGCCTAAACCCATCAAAATTAGTTGACAATGACTCACCAATTTGCAGTATTATGCATTCATACTGGTATCAACAGTTCTGTTAGTTCGAGCAAATGCATCCTTGCACAAACCTTGAAGACTTAAATGCAGTATTCCCAAACCAGCTGTTTTAACGCCCAAAACCAGGGTTGCAAACCCAAACATTTCAGAACTGTTTGCACCAAATATGCAAGGACACTACAACTTGTTTACTGCAGGATATGTCTTCTTCCTTACTGAGGCTCACTTTGTGTCCACTTTCAATCTGCATGCCCAGTCATATGCAGAACAGGAACTATATTCCATGCAAAAACCCTTCAGTGCTGCTGAGCGGTTTTTTCACTTTAGGAAAAACATGTCAGAAAAATTTGCTGTGCTACCTCTCACAGTCAATTGTCCTCTGGAAATGAAACAAGAATTAAATGAACAGAATCCCAAATAAAATACTCTGCACTTGTACATTTTCTATGAATTATATGATTCTTTGGAAATGCTGTCAAGAAACACCTTCTTACCTGACTGCATAGTCAAGTCCATTTTTTGTGGCTGATACATCAATGGACTGTCTTCATTTAATGGAAGAACACATTTCTGAACAAACCTCTTTCTTGCAGTTTGATTATGAATCTTTTGAGGGGAAATATCAGGATTCCTTTCTTCTCCTAACCTCTTGTTTTTCAGGAGTTCTATCAGTGTAAGTGACTGATTTCTTTTTTCATCATGTAGTACTGCTTTCGTTTCATCACATTCATTTAGGAAACTCAGCCCTTCTTCCTCCGATGCAGACACAGATATATCTTCAGTCTTTAGGCCATTATGGTATGCTTCAAGAGGTATAACATTCTGAGATAAAAAGTCATCGTTGGATGCAAATTTCTGAGCAACAAATGGTCTGGGAATAATACGGCGACTGTTCAAAGCCTTTAGGATTTTTTCATACTTCTCTTCATTTTGCATCATCTCATTCAGAACACAGATGGGAGACTTGTGTGCGTCCCACTTGGTTTTGCCAAGCCTCTTCAGGTGTCCTCGCACATGATTAGACAATCCAATTTTAGTATCGAACCAGCCACCACAGAGCTGACATGTATGCTCAGAGGAAGTTTCAGATTTCTCAATCGCTACAAAGAAAATAATTACAATGTTTTTTGACAATTACATATAGTTAAACATAACAACAGCAAATCACAAGAAGAGAGGCTTTACAACAAGATAAAGTAAGTATTGTTTAGTGCTCAATAAATCCCTCTGTCCCCCCTTTACTTCGTACCCAAATAAAAAAACAAATCTTACCTTTTCTAACACGTTTAACAGGAGTGCCTGTTCCAGCTCTTTTAAAATGCTGCATTTTGTCACTTGTTGCTATCTGTTCTGGTGAAACAACATGACGGGCTTCATAGCTTAGTCCAGCTCTGTGAAGATGTCCTCTGACATGATTGGACAAGCCAACACCTGTTTCAAAGGTTGCTGGACAGTATGGGCATGACTTCTTTTCAAGCGACAAATCAGTCCAGTGGAAAACTGAATTATGCTTTGGCAATGCTGATCCTACATTTTCTAAATTCTGAGGATCATGCAAATCATGCAAGAAGTTACTACCCTCAGCATCTTCGTAATACTCAAAATAAAAGCCATCATTCTGCTCATAACCAAGTGAAGATTTATCACCAGCTTCATTATCTTCCATTTTACCTTTGAATATGGGGAATAGGTTTACATGCTCCTGATTAATATCACTGTAAGATTCATCCTCCACAGACTGTGTAGTGTAATCACATAGTTCAACATTATCCCATGAACTTTCATCCTCCGTTTCATAGCTGTCTTTTTTTTCAGCAGAGTTTAGTTTCTGTAAAACAACAACAGTCATTTTATGCAGAAAATCTGGATAGCAATCCAAATCATCTCCTGTAACAGAGCCTTCCCTCTTGGATTCTTTAACCACTCTTTTTACAGCTACATGCCTATGATCTTTACAGCCTTCTGCCCTTTTGCAATCAAGGCTATTTGAATCCATGACAAAACAATTATTACTTGATGAAGAAAATAAATGTAAAGCACTGACAGATTTGGACTCTCCCTTTTTTAAATGCAAAGGGTAAGAGTCACTAGATTTTTTAATCATCCTGTAGTTCTCATATTTGTGTCTATATAAATAATTACTTTTTTTGGCACTAGCTTTCTGCTTTGCTGCTTGATGAAAACATTTACGTTTTTGGTCAATGCTATTTCTAATAAAAAAGTTCTTGTTTGTAGAATTTAGATTGCACACACTTACAGATGACTGTGAAACGCTTTTCCGAGCCTTCTGTATCCTGTAGGGTCTCTTGTGAAGTTTTGCGAAGTTACTGGACTGTGAAGTAGAGCCAAATGATCTTTTTACATCCTGTTTTAAAGCAGAGTTCTTTGGAAAAGTAGAAGAATGTTTGATCAACTGTTTTGTCCGGCTACGAAAATCTAAAGATTCTTCTATTATGCTGCCTTTTCTTTTCTCTAGTCTAAGATGGCTACCAAAGGGATCAATGTATGATGCTGAATGCAAATATGCGATGTGTTTTTTTAAAATGCTTCTAGCTGAAGTAGCAAACGGACACAGCTTACACATATACGTCAATGACTTTCTTGAGGATCCTAAATAATGATCTTTCAAGGATGCCTTTTTCTGGGTTTTTCTCTGGGATAAGTCGCTACCAAGAATTGAACATTTGACTACTGCTCCATGAGCAATCCCTCGATGGCATTCCAGTTCATTTTCCGTTACAGCCATGAAATTGCATTCCTCACAACAGTAATATCTTTTATCTTTTTCATGGGTCTTTGCATGCTGCACAAACGTTTTGGGACAATTGGTACCAAATACACACTGTGGGCATTGTAACCGTGCACTCCTACCCTCATCCTGAAGTTCTTTCAGCTCACGGATTTCTTCCATCAGTTTCTGCCTTCTTTCCTGGTGAATTATCATATGTTTAAGAAGTGAATTACGATCTCGAAATGTCCTTCCACATTCCCTACATGCATAGGGCCTGGGGACATTGAGATGCCGGAAATGACTGTTCCCATCTAAATGGTACATCATATGCCTATGCAGATGTTTCTTCTCTCTAAAATTCACATTGCACTTTGTACAGGGATAAAATGATGGTTCATCAGTACTGAAAGTAGATGGCGGTTCAGAATCATTCTCTTCACATTTGTTTTTCAAAGTATTGGATAGAAAAGTGCTAGTGTGAACAGGAGAAGTATCTTCTGCACAGTTACTAGTGGGACTATAAATGAGCTGCTGGATAGCATCAACAGTTTCCAGCTCTTCATCTGTGGACTCAGGCTTTACTTTACTCAACGAGTATTTCTGTGGTTCTACTATTTGTAGCTCTTCATTCTGCTCTAAGAATTCAACATTTAATAGTTTTGATTTACTAGGAATACAACTGGTATCATCAAAACAGTCTTCAGTATAGCGTGTTATTTTACTAACATCCATTTTCCTTTTTCGCTTCTTTTCTAGCCCTACCTTACAGTGAACGGGAGACTTCTCTATTGTTTCTTCATTTCTCATAAGAAACTGTATAAACTCTTTTTGCGGATCCCAGCTGGGATCACATCCCGATCTGAAGCCACCTGTACCTGAGGAAATGCCTGTTAATGTATCGACACAATCATCTTTCAATAGTAAATTTTTATCATCCTCACAAACTTCTACTTGGCCTACTAAAGTGCTATCTACACTATTTCCTACTGTTTTCTGTGAATCACAACCAATTGAAGCAGAGGTAGGTAGATTTTTAATGGAATGAGTCAGGTTCTTAGTATGTGCTACATCAGGTAACAAAAATAAAACTTGGTGCTGATTTGATTTCTGTGTTGTACTCTTTGCAGGCAGCTGAAGATCATGAACCACTGTCAAAGTTGAGCAGGAATCTGCGAGATGACCTCCAGGCTGTCCAGTGGTTAACGAAACGCTGCCTTTATTCATAATGGAAGTCTTTGTTGAGGTGGAGTGTGAAACTGGTCCGTTAACAGCAGTTCCTCTAGACAACATAAAGTTTTCACTAGAAACAGTAGGAGCACCAGTGTGTATAAACAGAGAAGCCTGGCCTCCACTTAAGGCTTTTTCAGATCTGTCCCTTGATAGCTCCTCCGTCAGAGTCAGTGTGTTGTTCTTCTGAAATGACGTGTCACTCTCTTCTGGTTTGGGAATGCCACCTTCTTCCTCAGATACAAAATTATCATCACAAAGGATTTGTTCTTCTTTAGCACCAGTGACTTCAGTATTTATCTCTAAATCATCCATATTGCTGGTCTGTCCATTAAGTACATTTATACTAAAAAACAAACAAGAAAAAAATCAGGCAATTGCAGAAATAAATAATGGCAATTTTCATTTACAGCTTTTCTTCAGGATCACTCTTCACACTGTAATCTAAAAAGGTGTTTTGAACTTGTCAAAAATCTATTTTTCATTTAGGATATTCAGGACATTTATAGTGAATCAATGAAGCCATAAAAAAAGACACTTTTTTGCTATGCAATATTAATAACCATACAGCAAACTAGTCACTGCCGAGTATTCCAGTTCAAAGAAGCCTGAGACCTACACACAAGCAAGATTGGGAAAATTAAATTGTCAAAACAAATGCAAATACATTCTATATGTACATAAAAACAGTTTATCTTCAGTTGTTCTCCAGAAGTAAAAGGAGTAAAGGCTACCCAGACATCTACTAGCAATTCTGTTTCTTTTAAAACATACATTCTTTAGGAAACTAAAACAATTTTTACGTTTCTCAAGCTAGCACTTCTTTCAAAGTGCTTCCATACAATTGACCTGATGCTACACGGAAGCCTGCGGAAGGAAAAAGCACAATGAAGCTGATTTTGCGCATCTGATTAGTGACAGAGACACAGCAAAGGATCGAACACACTGAGGAAAGTAGATGTGTTCCTATTCCCTTCTTAACAAAAGGACTCTCCTTGCTTTAAAACAAATGAATCCCATTTGTTTATAAGGCTATTTTAAATGATAAGCAAATTAAACAACATCTTATCAAAGGTGGGGAAAAATACAGTAAGAACGAAACATTTCATTAGGATTTACCTACCAGATGAAGTCACTGTCCTGAATCCAGAGCATGACACTAACAGTATCTACCAGCACAGAGAACTACTGCATATTAATTCCCTGTGGGTGGCCTTATCTTTCTGTAAGTGACTCTTATTCATACATCAAATCATCTATTCAATGCTTAGTGAGCACAAAGGAGTTGCCTACACATGAAAATCAATGTGTGACCAACAGAAATGGAAACTTTAGTCTACTCTGGCATTCACTTTTTATATGGGTCCCCAGAACACAGTGAGCATCAGGCAATAAAACATTCATCTAGGAGCCAGGACATCTATATTTCACAGAAATCACATATTTTACCCTTAGAGAGTACTACTCACTTTGATCTTTTTGGGGATTTGATTCCTGCCATTACATAGTTTCAGTTATTAATTAACATTTTGAATAGAACTCAGTTAAAAGGAGTTATTACCTAGACTCTTTGAATTAAGATGTTATAACTCACAACTAATATCCATGGCTTCCTGCAATGGTCCTTTATCGAAATCCAGGAAGACCACTATGGACATCCTTTTTTCCTAAGGAGAGAAAACAACCTGGTTAAACAACACCAGTTCCATCTTCATACATAACATTTTAAAATATGTCCACAATTTTCAATTTAACAGAATGACAGCTATCCACAAAATTCAAAGCTAACTACAGCTCCACGGAAATTCTCTGTTATTGCACTTGGTCCAAATCAGGAAAAGGACAAAACAATTATTTAACCTCTTCTGAGTTTGTAAAAAATAAAACTTAATGTAAGATACCTTACTTTTGCAGATAAGAGTAATTCTATTTGGAGTAGAAATACAATGAAAAATTAAGCCATTAAAAAATATTTCCTTTCCTACTCCATCACTGAACTAGTCAATTTAGAAATACAACAATGCTCACATCAGAGGCATAAGAAATGCCTGAAGTGTGTGAAATATTTTACCGTATTATTTATCTATAACATACCTTTAGGCAAATGTTCTACTAGACGCCCCAGTTTCTCATCTTGCCATTTCTTAGATTTTTGCTTTTCTTTGCTGTTTTGAGATGGGTCATTTTTCACTATAATAACGACTTCCAATAAGATCACATTCAAAGCTATCACCCTAAAATGGTGATAATGCACCACCCAGCAGGAGTCTTTACATCACGTACACAAGTTAGAAATGGGCAGTGCAAACATGCGCTAAGAATCAGTAATGCAAAAGTCAATTAAAAGAAGTGAAACCTCCAATGATGCACAACAGCTCCAGCAATTTTACAACTGAATAATGTTGGCTTCATATAGTATCAGGCAGAGTATAAAACTGTTCACAAAACATTTATAAGAAATTGAGTAAGACAACTTTGCCTGGAAGATGTGTGTTTTCCTTGGTTTATTGCTGCAGAAGCAGACAAAAGCATGCTCAGTCAATCTGAGAGCCTGTATTAGCTTTTCTCAACAGGAAGCAACGTTGCTAACGAAGTGGTAAATTCAGTGTTAATGAGTGGCTTCACTGTTACCACCTCTGAGGTAAAACCTTCCATGTTCCAAGTTCCACCCATCTGTTCTGGTGTGAGGGGTTCAGAAGAAGAACAGACGCTTCCCATTTAAAGCAACTTCATTGGTACCCCCTGAACAGCAGGGAGGCAGACTGAGAATATTGTGCTGCTTGGAGACTGCAATCCTCATTATCAGAATGGCTCCTCAAAACTTCTCACAGGTTTACAAGATGAAGACAAAACCATGTTGCTCTACATACAAAACCATACCGATAATAAATATTAGTGTTGAAGCTGAAGTTGAGAAGGTGGCCAGGACACCCTGTGGTCACCATTAAACTGAGATTCTCTTCAGAGTTATCAGAGATATCTAAAGCATTACCTCACGCAATCTTGCAAGAGACTCCTTTCCGTACTGCGTATTTATGGAGATGGTGAACTATTCCATATGGGTATGATTAGAAGTCTTCTATGGTAATACAGGTATCCCTACAGATTTCAGTCTTCGAATCAAGCCCGAAATGCTCACTGTATCAATAACATCACTGCTACTTTTAAATAATTTTCTGCTAATTATAATTTTTATTCTTGTCATCACATATTATTATTTTTTCCAGCTATCAACGTAGTACAATTTACAAAATTTTTTTTTTTGCAGGACAACAATAGTTAACAGTTTTAACAGCATGGTATTAGAGAAAACAGAAAATGTATTTTAAAATTACAACAATTTAGTCTTGTGACAACACTGAACCAAGATGCAATACTTCAGTTAATTATCTACTCCACGTGTCAAAATTTATGCAGTAACAATGACAGGTATAACTAAAGACACAACGCCATGTATTTTGAGGAAATGTTATCATCTAATTTGTCTCTTGGGAAAAAAAGAAAAATCAATCATTGTAACTAAGATGTAACCAAGGCTATGCAATCGCATGCTTCCATGAGTTCTAAAATTATCTTCTCTATATCCTATCAGGAATACAGAATTATTAATTCTGTCAAAACATACAGCATTTAATACTTGGTATATTTGAAAAATTAAAAATTGAGACCAAACTTTCAATTCGTTGAAAGTACTGCTTATCATATCCACTACCAGGACTATATTACCTCAACTACATAGTTGAGGTAATTTTTATTTAAGCATCTAGTGCAATATACCTAGGAGATATATACATGTAAAAATGGTGATGGAAAATGTCTGGAAAAGCCTACACAAGTGTACACAATCCCAGCTCACACCTTTGAAAGACACTTTATCTAAAGGCTAGGTCAAATTCAATTCAATTATTTCAGTTAAGCCTAGAATGACTGCAGTGCACTTAACAGTATTATTCCTGGTTTACATGCTATGCTATTTACTATACAGAAATTACTTCACATTCAAAAGTTGAAAGAAACTAATTCTTTATCCAGCTAAACCACACTCCACTCCCTATTAACTGATTTAAAATTTACTTAATTTTAAATACTGTTTTTATTCATAAAGTATCAGTTTTAAAAATCATAATGTGTTCTGCAGATATGACTGCCTGTGGCCAGATAGTCTAAGCACTAAAAAAGCGTAAGGTCAGATCTATCTTCAAGCTGACAGATCATAATTTAACTGCCTTAAGCTAATCTTATTGTCTTAAAAATCTTGAACATCAGTATTTTCACAAACTATCAGCACTTGCTATAACACCCTTACTACACTACATCTTGAGGTTACTACAGAAGAAATGAGGTGATAATTGCATATTAACATAATTATTTGGTAATCCCTCCAAGCAAGCTTCCTGGGTCACTCAGTAATTCAGATTAGATGCAACCTTCCTGTCATCAGATCTATGCTGTCCACTTTCTGTTCATTAATAATTCTTTTTGATAGGAATGCACTTAAATCCATTGTTCTATGTACATTATTAATTGTATTTATTACCAGTAGGTTTATGACCTTTCCAAGTTCGTATTTCATAATAACAACCTTCACTATGCAGTAGGGTCACACACCAAATTAAGAGCACTGCCTTCATGCAATGCTAGCACAGTAAAGCTTACACCTCAGTGCCAAGCACACCATGCTGTTGCCTACTAGAAGTTGTAGGCACGAGATTTGTCAGCCTCTCTTGCAAGCCCGGTGTTATTTTATAGAGATTTACAATGAATTTGAAAGCACATCGGAGCTGAAAAATTAAGATAGAAGAATTTGCTTGAGTTTGTAGAAAGCATGAAGTGCCTTTATGTGTTCTGATACATGTTTCTCACTAAATTCACAAATACGAGCCAATGAACAAAAAGCACCGAGTGACTATTAAGTAGCACAAAAACTTAGAAGCCATCTCCTAAATGGATTTAATTTAATCAGCCTAATTAAAGAAACTGAAGAAATACAGTGTCTTTCAGCAGGGCTGTAACGAAGGCAAAAATGTACTTGTCCTGTGCTAAATACCTCCTCGTACGTCAAGTTCTTTAAGCAGATATGTGAATAACCAGGACACTCAAGGGATTGTTCAAATATTCAAGAGATAGGAAAGGTGCTTCAGGTTTGCACTGTTCCCATTTAGATTTTTCTTCAAGACTTCATTATGTAAATAGACAAAACTAACAAAACCTACCATTTTCCCCACAAGCATTCCTGTAAGAAAGCTTTCTCAAGTGATAAATTATATTAAAGATGATGGAACCAAAGTCACTGATTTTTAGGCAACAAACAGAAGACCACAGAGAGCTTAAGTACATCATGGTACAGGGCTAAAAAGGTACCTCCTTCCATTTTGCCCCATCACAGTCCATGCTTCAAAACCTTAATCATGACAAACATCAAGCACAGAACTTCTGCCAAAAGAGAAAGGATTTAGAACTTCTGGAAAATGAAGGTTTGTACAGAGTAATAGAGGAACCAGTAGCATATCAGCACAAACCAGCCACATCTTAAGAAAAAAAAAATTTAGAAGACAGCTGCACAATATTTTTGCCTCTTCCATATATTAATGCACAGAGTTTATGCCTCTGGAACTTTGGGTGTTATCCAGCAACACTGATACCCCAAATCAATAAAATCATGATACTCTGATCATCTATTACTTATTTTCCAGTTTATTTCTTTTTAAAAAGATATCCCGATCCACCCTCCAGATGGAAATAAAACCACAAAGCCTGAGAACTAGAGGACAAGTCAGTGACTCACCTTGCCTTGCCCCAGCTTCTATTTGTGTTTGCAAATTAAGTTATTGAAAATACACTTCCTTCTGAACAGCAGAAACACTATTTGTAGACTGCCTCACCTAGCTTTGAAATCTAAAAATTCACCTGAACACTTCTGCATTTTTTCAAACTACTGTAGTGAAGAGACAGCTTGTTTAATATGCATAACACCATGAGCACTGCCCCCCCCACCTACTTTACACACAGTCCACGGTTATTAATCTAACTACAACATCAAGAGTTCCACTCAAAACTAGTTATCTTCAATACAATTCAAATCCACAGCTGTTCATGTAAAAATATGAACACTGGAAACTCTCATAGCTAGCTAGGCTGCCATATTAAAATTTTTTGAAGCAGTAAGAAATACTACTGATACAACATTTGTATTATACCTGAATAAATACAAAGTTACTGCCACGCACAGTATAACCTTTTTTTATACTGTTGGAAAGTTCACCGAGTTGTCAAATATCTGCAGAAAAAGCTGACCATAGAGAAATTCTTAGTTATAGAGGAGCCATGACAAAAGCAGCTCATCTTTCCAGTAAGATTATAATTGGGAAGATCAAACCTGAAGCACATCTTCTCAAAAGGTATTTTCCTTAAATTTAGCTCCTAATGCAACAATGTCTTCAAAACCTGTCCGTCAGGAACAGTAAGGAAACCAAAATTTCCTTAAAAATGTCAAAATTTCAGAAACCTGATTTTTTGGTCTAAAACACCCAAGAATGATATGTTACCATCTCATGTGAAAGGAAACCAAACACAACTTAAGAATGACCATCATACAATTAGAAATCACAAAGAGAATTCCATTACTGCCACTGACCATTGTTAATCTTACTCTACTAGTATTGATTTGCTTGGGGAAATAAACCAGTTTGTCACAATGGGGGGCATCATGCTAAAATTCAATACTGAAATCAATGTTAATAAACGACAATACAATTTAAGGGTCACAAGAATCACACATATCATTATAAAAAATACGCTTCTAGTTTTAAGTGCTCATGCAGCTGTTTAAATCGGCTTCATTGGCAGATCCTTTTCAAAATGAACCAGGTATTTCTAAAAGATGACTAGCCAGAACAAAAAACCAAGATGTTGAATCTGGCAACTTAAGAACTGTCACATGTTGTCTGGCAACTTCACAGCCTTGGTAATTCCTGCCCAGAATTCCACAGCCCTGTTCACAGAAAACAGCCAGGTACTTAAGTTTTCACGCTCCTGCAGCTCTCTAGTTTGGATTTTTAGTAGTGCAATCTAGTTTGAATTGTACTGCCATTAGGTCTACTAGAGATGAGAACTACAATCAAATATTGAGTTGTCCTAAATGCAGACATACATGGTAATGACTAGCAGTATTTCAATAAAGACACAGAAGTATTAAAAATACAGAATTAATACTCTGTGAAAATACACACTATTTCTCTTCTAAACTGTTCCCTTACATTTACATGCATAAATTCTCTTCCTTGATGCCATCTCACATCCCCACATGCTTTCTCTCAAGAAACAAAATGTTTGAGAAAACACAATTCATCTTTCATCACCATTACCTGTGTTTTTCAGTGAAATGTATTCCTAAGCCTCATTTATGGTATAAAAAATTGTTTTTATCTAGACACGACACAATAATTTTATTAACCAGCAGCATCATTAAAACCAGAAAGCTTTCCTTCATTACTGTCTACAAATAAAAGTCCTGCTCCTATCCTTCCTGTGAGACATCTTTGTCACACTGCCAAAAAATTAAGGGTTGTGATCAGTGGTACGAAGTGTGCATGGCCAGGAACTAAAGCTGTACCCTGGGGCCAGTACCAGGTCCCACACTGTTCAACATCTTCATTAAAGACATGGATGATGCGGCAGAAGGTACCCTTGGCAAGGCTGCTGGTCACACAAGCCTGACACACCAGCAGGCTGTGATGCCACCGAGACGGACCTCAACAGGATGGACAGTGGGATTGGACAAGATCACTACAGGATCCTCCCAAACTCAACTATTCTGTAATTCTGTTTCAGCACACTTTGCCACACAGTATCCCAATTCTTGCTTACTTTAGTCCTCTTTAGAGTGCTCCATGCACTCAGACTATCCACAATTTTTCAATTTCAAAATATAAATATAGGCACGAAAGTATTTTAATTTAAAAATGTTTACAACTACCAACTTCGAATTTATCATTCTGACAGCCGAAGAAAATTATACAAAAATTATTAGGCATACGGTAAAAGCACGTTGTCTCTAACCCAAGTAACGCAGAATATACTGACAGCAAAACTATAATTTTATGCTCCTCTCCCTTCTACCTCTCTTCTAGGGATCCTGTTTTCCAGAGCTCTCTCACTAAATAAAATAACATTATCAATAAGTAGAGCAGTATTATCACACTCAAATTTATAAACATGCATTTCTCAAGTCTCACCTCATTTTCTAGTTGTATTTCTACAGTTTTAGATTTTACGCAGGATGAATCCCTCTTCTTCACCACTACATACTTAAATACCTTCCTGGTGTGTCACACCTCAAAGAGGTTGCTCAGTGTTGGCTCTTCAGGGAATACAGGAAAAGTATTTCCTCCTTACAGAACCCACTGCCACCAGCAATGTTCATCTCTGGCCACAGTAAGTGAGGCATTTCACAAAGAGACCGTGTTTAGGAAAGTATCTGCACCTTCCAGACTTTAAGATCACCACTACAGTCCTTACATGGGGCATAATACTAAAATTAAAAAACCTGCTGACCATTGCAGAAGATTCTGGCTTGCAGAGAAGAGGAAGTATTTTCAACGTGGCATCATACACTGTCAAATTACTGTGCCACTCTTTGGAATTACACTTTTCTTTGCAGCAAAGTCAGTTTAAATAATTGCTGCCTTCTTTCTCTCTCCCAAGTTCCTTCTTTCACACTTTATCAACCATTTCATTATCCAGTTTAAAAGGCTAGGACCCAAACAGCACAGTCGAGAGGCAACAACTATGTCGTACGGCCCCTATGTGTAACGGCACAAATTAAAAAAAAAAATGTTGACAGAAAAATCCACTGGGAAATCTTTTCCTAAAATCTGCATGAATAAATAAAAAAGTAAAAATGTAGAGAACATTTCATAAGGCAAAAAAGAAGATTTGACAGTCCTCCATTAAACTGCAGAATGCAGCACTATAAAGAATACTACCATGAAGCAAATTTTATGTCCTACTATTACTTCAACCAAACCACTCAATCGAAGCAAAATGCTAGAAGTAAATGCTAAAATAATTCAACTGGGGAACATTAAATACATCTTCTGAGAATACTATTAACACAAGCAATACTCTTAAATTACATATTAGACGTGATAGCTAGATTTTCCATAGAGACATACAAATGCAAATCCTTCCAGTGGGTTAAATAAAAAGTATTTTCATTTCTAAAACACATAACTAACTTTCAGAAATTTAAAAACTAATCTACTGCCTCTTAACCTACAGTTTTACAGGATCAGCCACTTTATCTGCTCAGAGACAAGTCCTTTTGAAGCCAGGTACTGCCACCAAGTGGCGGTGAAATTTGGTATGCAAATCCAATTATCCCCCACATGTAGAGCATAAAGAACTGAAAAACATTCCTGCAGCTGCCAAATATAAGCAATGCTCTGCTAACAGAAGACATTTAAAAATTAATCAAAGCAGAACCCAGATATCTAAATCTAAAACTGATCTTCAATGTAAAACAAAGGTTTTTCCAACAATTCAGTCCTTTTTTTCAGACACTGCTTGTAAGCAGTTGGGTAAAGAATCCTTTTTTCCAATACAAATCCAATATATATATCAATAAAACAATTAATAATTAGGTGTTTTACGTAATTTTATGCAAATCTACAATGATTACAACTATATCACCAGAGAGGTCTTATTTTCACCATAATCCCAAATTTCAGGAAAAAGTTAATTCAGTACCTATCATAAAAGACCTCTTAAGGTATAAACACCCAATTTGTTATCTGGATAAGCTACCCACTCAATCTACTTTCATTAGTATGTAAAGATCACAATCAGACTGGGAGGAATTTTTAGAAATCAGGTATATTTGACTATTTTCACAGGAATATTTCACAAGTTAATTAAATGATATTGCTGGTTACCTGCATGAACTAGTTGTAAAGTGTTAATCCAACAGATCACAGATGAAAACCTGAATGACAACAACATGATGCTGCATAATTGATTTACAGAGTGACTTTCTTAAAGATGATATTTAGAACACTTTAACCCAATTAACACATCTTTTAACTTCGGAACAATTCTGACCTTATTTCCTGTTACATTGAATAAAAGTTGTCATTCCTTTTATCCAGCATGACCTGAAACACATCTAGCAGTTTCTCATGATTTTTGCTTTTTTGGCTGATAACCACCTGCTGTACAAATGTTAATGTTATCACAAATTTTAAGACTATATCTCCTGCTGATGTAGAGAGATTTTTTAACTTCTAAAGCATGGTATCTTTCCCACTTATAAAAACACTAGCTACAACAAACATTCTGTTTTACTGATTTAATTCAGAACCTTAGTGTAATGACCTACATTAGTGATATTCACTCATCAGCAAACTGGCTCTCATCCTCTATGTTTTTTCCATGACCAAGGATTAAAAAGCTATTAAGCAGCAGTACCAGGTAAGGCAAAAAAAAGCCATCTTGTACCTTTTCAGACTAAGAACAAAAAATTCTGCTGATTTGGAGAAAGTTATCATGCTTGCTGATGAAAATACAAAATCAGAGCTTTTAAAAGACCCAAACCTATATAACACTGTACATGACCGGAAAAACGTAAGCGAGAAGAAAAGCTCAGGTCAGCCCACTAATACTTGGGGTTTGTTTATTTTTTTTAATTAAAAAAAAAAAGTCATAACCAGAAGTGATTAATGGCAGAAAACTCAAATTCATGTTACCAGGATAATATGAATAAGATAAAAATTATATGAGATTCCGTGTGAGCCAAAGTGTGGTGAAGTGTACAAGAAAAATGCTTGAGCAAATAATTAAAACACATTTTCAGCTATTGCTTTAACAGACATAAGCTTACACAAAAAGGCAAGTCTGCACTGAGCTGTGAGAGTGGAATTTATTGTTTAAAATCTAAGATACTGCAGCCACTACACTCAAAGAGTGGAGACTGAATACAGAGGCAATTGGGAAATGCAGGTTGCTCTTGAAAATGAACTCTTTCAGTCATCCTTGCTGCCCCTCTCTAAACTTTCTTCAGCTCTGCTATGTTGTTTTTTGGTCACTCGACTAGAAAAAAGCAATGCACATTGCAATGCAGTGCAGCTACAGTACACCACAAACTCGTAGAACTGGATCTGGTTTTTGTTTTGTTCCCCAATAAAGCACAGTAATTTCATTGATTTACTGATTATTCAGTTCTCATTTTTACTGAACTCTGGGAACCTCAAGATCTCCTCCAAGCAATAACAATACTGATCAAACGTCATTACTCTGTTTCCATTTATTCTTTTACATATTTTTCTGTCCTCTTGCTGTGAATGCAATACTACAGGCTTTCTCCTCAGAGACCAGCTTTTTCCTACTAAACACAGATAACCACCATTAAGATGAAAGGTCTTCAGAGTTTCATTCAGAAGACTTCATGCTTAAAAAACACACTCAGTTATTTATACATTAGACTTTTCAACTAATTTTCTGTATTTAAACCAGTAATTAGATAACACATAAATTAAAAAGAAACAGAACATAAATGGCAAGCTTAAAGTACTGAAAGCATTTGAAGGCACAAGAAACAGTTTGAATTTTACTGTCAATTCAAGTCCCTTTCCTAGCCATAATTCTTGTTTTAAACTCATCTTTAAACGAAGTATTTCCTTTTGCAGAGTTATATTCATTTGTTTTCTCGAAGCAGCACATTCCAGAAACCAGGAAAGTCAGGCTAAGGCAGTAAACATCCTCTACACATGAGTATATGCATAACACAGCAGTAGAGCTTATTTTTAATTGTTCATAGTTCAGAAGACAATTCATAATCAAAGTCCTGAATCAGTTATACATTATCCAAAAGATCAACACTCAAGAGAAGAGTTATTTTAAATTCCCCACAAAGCTCTCTTCTATAATCAGTATTTTAAAATTGACAGCAATAGCTCTGAAGAAGCCTTAGTGGAACAGAAAATACAAACAAAGCAGTTCATGTCTATTTTAAAATGTACATGCTACAATTTCAAGGCAATATTAAGTCTACATACTAATTGGAGCTTGGAATTGAGGAACAAACAGGATCTCCCTCTCACCTCTCCAAAATACCAAGCCACTGCAAGCAGCTACATTCTGAGACGGCACATTAGTCAAACAGCAAGCAGGAAACTTGAGAAGACAGCTTTGGTTTGTTATGGAGGCCTCTGTACAGAGTCCATCATGCCATGTCTCCAGAGCAGAGAATTTACTGAACTGTGGGGCCTTACCTAAAGATTCTCTTGAAAGACTCAAGTTAAAACAGATTAAAGCTCTTTGTTACACGTTTCACATAATTAGATGGAGAGGAGATTAATTTTATAGTTCAAATTATTCCTGGAGTAGCAAGTAAATGGAAGAGAAAAAACCTAGGCTTATCTTAATTCTTTTTCTCAAAATAACAGAGGAAGGAGGTGGGAAGGAGGAAAACACCAGTTACAGAAAACTTTTCTTAGATGGACACTTAAATGTTCATTTGCAATTGCAAAGTCCTACCAGCAGTAAATCTCCATAAACTTTGTCTTTCAAATAGCTTGCAAATGGGTTCCTAAAGACAGAAAGGGGGGGAAAATTCCAAAAGAATTCCATTGTTTAAAACCTGAAATGCTAGCTGGTCTGATAGCTGGTCAAATTTCCCAGTTATTTACTAATACAGTAAATGCAAGTTTAACATGCTGCTTTTACACCGCAAAGTACACTTTCAGTACTTTGAAATCAGGTGGATAATATGTAGAGGACAAAATTAACTTAAACTGCTCATAATTTTGGCTCTCAACAGCTAGCAGAATGCCTTGATAGCTTTTTGACTATAATAATTTATGGAAGAAAAACATAATTATCATCATAATATTAAATAATGGGGGAATACCTTTTGTTCCTCTTTTGGTTTTGTAGAAGTAACACTGTACCATTACAGTACATACACTGCATACAGTACAGTAATCAAGATAAACATTTCAAGAGATTTTTTATTGACCCTGCAGGTTTAGCAGTATATGTTAATGGCATTTTTGGGGGAAAAAAACCACCAACACAAAACTCCTACTCACCTTTGCTTGTTTGATTTACATTACGCTGTAAGATCCACTTCCACATTAAAACAAACCTGCAAAATAAAACAAGAGCTTACTGTACAGCTGCCATTGTTTTCTGCTTGTGTCCTAGACTGTCAGACAAGACAGGCAAAGCAGAGAGGTAAGAAATCAACAGCCATGTAAGTATTCTATCCTTTTGATCTCAGGCTAAAAGTATCAACACTCCAGTGGTCTTCTCTCAACCACATGTAATTTCCAAATAACACAGCTACTGGCATTTTAAAAAAAAAATCTACCAAGAAGTTGTATCAAATATACATACGCTATTAAATTAAGTGGGCAGAAAAGGGAAAAAGAAGTTGCATGGCAAGAAAAGCTCTGCATTTGCTGATAGTGCTGTCAAAGTCAGCTATCTCAAGTTCCCTGAACGAGGAATAATGCACAGAAAGGAAATGGTTACAAATGAAAGCTGTTTAAAAAATCTTTTTAGCAAAAATTATCAACCTATCTGAGATTAAGTGTTGGAGGACTTTAAGCCTGGGCCTAATTCCTCACCTTTTCTAAGGCAAAGCTGTGTTTATTATTTGAAGGTGAGCTAGCCCATTTAAAAATTATAATTAATTGTCTTCATGAAAGCTGAACTATGTCAGATGAACTTGTTTTGCTCATGGATCTTTAGAACTAACTATACAAGGCCATTTTCCACTTCCTAATAGGAAATTTGGAAGAGACTCCAAAAGCCACTGAAGCTGCACAAAAACAAGAATGGATTTGAGTACAGTACCTTTACAGAACCGGATCTACTAATGAAGACAACTACTAGCATAGAGCTTTACAGAAAGGGTAGGTCATTCTTACCTAGACAATGTTTAGGCATCATCAAAACTGACTCTGAATGAGGTAACTATCCTCACACACTGGTGACGATTCCTTACCTCATTTTATTCACACACAGCTTTTTGATTCAGAGTTCCCCAATCAACCTGCAACTGCCTCAAAGCCACTTGCCGAAATTACAAAGACAGAGAGTAACGGAAGACAGACCTTTCAAAAAAGTCTGACCAGATAATAAAAAAAGCAACAGAAGATAAACACTTGAGTTCCTTTCCCAAGCCCCAGGATCGTGCCCCAAGTATCACATTAAACTGTAGCTTTATGCATGAATGTTATTCAATACACACACTCATTCCTCAAGTAAGATTTACTACAGAAAAGAATAGAATTCTTTGGTCAGGTTTTAAAGTTATATTCATTCACCTAGAGAAGCAGAAGTCTTACTTTCAAACAGCAGTGGAGCTCTACTATCTGTTACAGAAAGTAAATGTAAACGTACAGTTATATGCCCACAAAAATTACAGCCTCCATATACAAAGAGCCAAAACACCTTTCAAAAAATGAGAAAGAAGGCCAATGGTCATGGCTTTACGTGATCAAACACAATGATGAGCACTAAACCAGGCATCTCAGTAAGCCAGTGCACTTCAGCTGGGCAGTGACAACCCCAGTCTAACACTTCTCTCATTAAGAACTACAATGACTGCCTCCGTCAAAATGGCCTCAACACCCACATCTTCTAAACTTTGCAATTAACTAAACATTAGCAATAACTGTTCTCAACATAGATTTCATGGCTTGTGACTCAAGTGCAGACAGAATCTTTCCATCAAAGGATTGCGCCCAGACAACTGCAGATCACTGGGGTGATACAGCAGTACAGTGTCATACCACCCACTACTCCCTGTAACAGCTTTTCCACAGAACACTTTACTTTGGACCAGTCAATTGACTTTGCTGACATAAAATGGGAAGTCTTACCCTACACTATCTATCTAGGGGGCATGTACTCTTGTACTCATTGAAGGTGCAGTTTGCAGAAAACTTAAATGCAAGTGCTCTTGCATTTCAGTATTCTTTGGATCACAGGGAGCTCACAAACCACTTTGGGGATAAATCTGGGGTTATTTTACATCTGGCACAGAGGGACAGAGAAGGAAAAAGAGAAGGTGGGCCATCATAATTTGGATATTGTCCAGCTGAAGGAGAGGTAACAACTTTCACAGAGAGATCACCAGCAAGTAAACTGCTGAAGGACCAAAGGGCTGGTCACTATAGCCCTGCATCAGAAATTTGTAAGGGCCCTGCAGAATTAACTACCCTCTTTGGGATTTCAAACCCTCTGACGTACAAAGCTGCACCCAATGGGAGACAGTATTTGTAGTGTCATGCCAACATCTTCATGAAGGCAATACAATCCACAGGACACCAGATTTTAGCCCAAACTACTGACATAACTAAGACTGTTGAAAGGCACCCACCTATAGCACTTAACCAGCACTCACCTCTCCTCTCAAAGGTCTTTCTGCTGTCAATTAAGATTCCTCTCACTCCAGTACAATCCAACTCTAGCATCTACTATTAATTTCAAGAGTGATGACATTTGAAATAACTGAGCACCTGACATTCTTTACCAGCAGATTCGAGAAAGGTAGTTCTCCAAAAATTTCCTTAGGGAAAGGCAAAGATTTCAACATCATAAATGCTTTTGCTCCAATTTGCCTGTCTTAATTCTCATTATTAGGAAAGGAAGTCAGAATGAAAGTCACTCCCATACCAGGTGATAAAAGAGGGCATCAAAAGGGATGCAGAATTGAATAAGAAATGTAGTTACAGAGCATTCACCTGGAGGCCGATATTCAAAGAGTGAGAAGGGGGACCACAGCAGGGAAAAAGGACTGCTGCAAAATGGTCAGGCTTCTGATTAGTGATAAGCAGCTGCCTGTTCTGATAAGGGCAGTGAACAGGAAGTGGAAGAAAAGTGAAGAGGTGGAGATGAAAGCGATCACAAGTGCACCCCCAGCGATACTAAACAAAAAAAGATGGACTGAAAACTCTTGCTATAATGAAGTATCTCCTAACAGCACACCCCCCTCCCTCTCTGAGAAAAAAGTTTAAGAAACACTAGAATGAGAAGGTGTACAATGACTAAGTAAAGTTTGTCGTAATCCTGACAAGAATTTTGATCCATTTATTTATTATGCAGCCCTTATTTCATAATAGATCTGCGTTATAACTGACATTTCTACATCTATCTGGGAAAAGACACCACCACTTTTAACTACCACCTTCTCCTGGAATGACTGCAGCTAAGAATGCAATTCACATGGAAGCTTTTTAGGTGGTTTATTCGACAGCTTTTGTTTTGCTGCGTGTAACTGTTTTAGCACAAAACCAGTTTTGCCCTTATAGCTGATTATGCCTGTGTTGGAAAGAAGAAAGAGGAAGAAACAAAGACTAGAATAACTATACTACACCAACTACTTTTGTTGCTGTAAACTCTGGCTGAACAGTCAATTCCACCAGCTTGATATAACATAGCAAAAAGGCTTGCAACCGCAGTCTTGACTTCACGGCTTAGAAAATTTGATTAGTTAGTCAAGAGTGGCAGCTACATTTATTAGGATATGACCATCCCAGCATTAAATTCAAAAGCAGGGTGTGGAATAAATTTCATTCTAATGTCTGTTGCAGCTCTGGAAAATATCTATAATCTTACAAAAATCTAACAATCCTAAATACCAATGCAGGAAAAAACAGTCAGCAGAAAGCAGAGATTAAGAAAAGGCTATTACAAGAAACCCAGAAGCTCCTGCTGAAATTGTACATACAGTATCAGGGATAAAGTAATTTCAGACGAGGACTGAAAAGCCAAAACTTAGCTGATGAGAGTCTCCTACACCAGTTAATACAGCTGAAAAGCTCTTTAAATACAAGCCTATACTGCCATTTTCCAAACAAGTAGTCAGCAATGACCTTGTCTGTACAAAATGTAGTTTCCTGCTCTCTGTTTGCAGAGGGAGCTTTAATTGTCTTTGATTTCTACTTAAAAAGTATAAAAACAACTCAATCTACATTCAGTACCCACAAGTATCTAGAACATTCAGTGTAGATTAAATAATCACTGGAATTTAAACATGAGGTTTTCTAAAACCACAAAATTAATCCCCTTCGAGAATTTGTAGAACCTCTCAATCCAACTGTAGTTTAATCAACTGAATTATATATGCCACAATCCCATTTACTGAAATTAGATCTGTAAAGAAAAAATAATAATCACTCTTCTTAAAAAAGTTAACGAGGGGCAATACTTAAGAGCAAGTACTCTACTGAAGCCTGAATTACCCAGAAGTCAAATTAAGCAAAAGCTTAACACTTTATAACATGAAGAGACAAAATTTAAGTCTTTTTACTGGAGATGCTTCTGACTTCAAAGAATCTGCATTGAGTGAACAAAAGCAAGCAAGGACTGCAAGAGAGAAGACTGCCTCTTGCATTTTGAATCTCCTGCTGGATTTTGAGAGTTATCTGAAAAGTAGTTCAAAGAAGTTACAGTTCTTCCTTTGTCTATTCATCACAGTAAAAGCCACATGCACAGTTCCCACAGCTGTGGTAGGGCTTTCACGTGGAAATGTTGAAATCTCTCATTTTTCTACTCGTAAAAAGTTTTGCTTTTTGACAACACTCCATATGGGATGGTGAAGCACTTCAAGGAAATGTGTGACAGCATAGGATATGAACACAACTCATCATACCTCAGACTGGGAAGCTGTTTCAGTCCAAACAAGATTACAAGTAGTTGAATGCAACATTAATAGGAGTATCCCAGTAGGGAAAAAAGTAGCTGAGAGAGAGGCTTGAATGGAAAAAAAAGAACCTCTGTTTATACCACCAATTAGGTCAAACGAGATTTAATTATTATTTCAAAAATGTGCATACCATAAATAAAAAAAATTGAACATCACAGCGAAAAGTACTCTAGGTAGGCAGGAGTTTGAACAAACAAAACATACTGGCTAAAAAGGTTATTTTTTCCTCTCTATCACGAAACAGATCTGATGCAAACATTCAAAGATGTACACAACAGGCACACAATAAGATGGAAAGATGTCTACAGAGAAGCAAGGGGAAACAAACAATTTGAGAGCTATTTACTTTGAGCATACATTATCCAGTAAGCAAACATGTAACAATCAACACACAAATGAAAGCATCATAAAAGCACTAAACTGAAGCATCAGTCTGAAGATGAGAGTCCCGAAAACATCTAGAATTTCAAGACCTAAAGAAAAAATACTAACATGTTGTTTCTGAAGGTTACTTATCAATGCAGTTTCTCCCCTCATCTAAGATGGGCGCAACATCCCAAGTATCATTGATATTAAAAAGTTTACAGTCCATCAATACCCAACTAAATGGAATGGCACTCTTCACAGTGAGATTTACCATAAGCAATAAGCTACAGAGAAATAATTCACCTTCTTTATAATTTCTCTACCCATTTAAGCTACAGATCAAGCTACTACTTGCATAATAAACATCCATACATTTTCAGTCACCCTTCTGCCTATTCATCTTGACCACATGAACTAGCTCTTCATTTGCTGCACTTATATACCTTAAATATAACAGCTTTTCTCAAGTAGGGAAAGCTTAAAGACAGAATGACATCATCTCTCCATTCCGCTCCAAACTACTAATGCCACTGTACACATCTTTGGCATCATCCTTGACGCTGAACACTTCTCTGTTCATTATGCTGTCAGCAAAATCTCATCAACACATTACCTGTACAGGAACTGCCTCTACCCTTCCAGTCATACAACCACTCTGTGCCCAGTCTGAATTTACATGTATCTATATCCCTTCACCACACATCATCATGTAAGCTTTACACAGAGCACCTCAAAATACAGTGACATACCCTATGACTATAAGGACTGCATAAAAGCATTCCAGAAAACATTTACACGAAATCTTTTCTACCTCATAAAAAATTTGATTATGGTTCCTTAAAAATTTTTAGTCCAAGTTTGCACCTCCCATTTCTCAGCTGAAAAGTAACTGAAAATGCAAACCAGGAAAGCTTGATCACTGAAGTGCTTTCTAAGGAACCAATAACCTTAATTAAAAAACATGCATTTTGTGTCTTAAAAAAGTAAGCTTTCAGAAACATCTGAGGCAGCCTCTTGTATTTCAAGGTTTGTTTTTAAAATACCAAACTGCATAGTGATGTTAGATATTCGTAGTGTTGTCCTCTCATTTCTCCAGAACTACAGAATTTTAATAAAAACATGAAGCAGGCCAAATTACGCATAAGAGTAAAAAAAGTTTAAGCGAAGATTGTGCCCGTCAAATTAGTGCATCCCCTTTTGTGTATCACTAAGCAACACCATCCTACAGTTCAAATATCTGTCTTCACATACTACTCATTGTTCTACAACTTCAAAGTTTTATCTTACGCATATTTGGCACACATTACTGTCAATGGTTTATCAGCCCCACCTCTACTGAATGAATCCAGTGCCTTTTCAGTCAAGGAAGTCCAACAGAAAACCAAAACCCTGAAAGATGAAAAAAGTACAGAAAAATGGGATCCTCTCTAGGTATAAAATACATCACACATGAAGAGCAGACACAGTTTACTGTCAGTCCATACCTGTCATCAATCTGCCACCTGTGGAATCCTGATAGAGACAGAAACGCATCAATTATTCTTCACACATTCACTGAACTCAACATACCCCTTTCCTGATGTACTGCATAAAATAACTCTGAAATTCCTCAACGTAACGGCAACTTGTTAATTGAAAACCTGCAAGAAGTTTACTATACAATGCATACACTTACATCCTTATGAAATAAAATACAACACAGTTTCCCAAGTAGATTCCACTCTATAATCTGAGCCTTATTTATATATCTTGATCCTTATTTATAAATCTTCAAACAGGATTTAGGTTGGGCATATGTATTTCGAACTCAAAATACAATAAAAAAAAACCCAAAAAAAAAAGCTTTGCTGCATGCAGAAAAAACCACTCATTTTAATTTCAGAAAGCCAGAATTATGTTACCAGATACAACATATTTTGTGAAATAGTATCTCTGTACTGTTTTTCTTCCTGCAAGTTGTTTTATAAGGACATTATGTTTAGTATTAAAATTTAAAACCATTAAGCAATTTTTTAGTGTAGAAAAGGCAGTAATGAGGTTTTAAAAGATATTTACTAGAAATCAGTTTTTCCACTAAATAGACTGGCACTCTAAAATGAGAATGCCTGATGATATCCATTAATATCTAAATGGATTAAAATATCTGTTCCCTTTAAGAACACTTCAAGGCAGTATCTCACACAACATTTCTAACTGTAGTTAAAGCAGCACATTAATAATCACGCCATGTTCTTACTATAGCAACAATGATTTCTGGTAGCCATTTTCTTTCCAGCTTTAACACTGTTTCAAAGCCAACAGTCCTTCCTGCAACCTCTGTATAAAGCCAAAGGCAGCAAACTGCTCTGCAGTTTTCTCTGGCTACACTCTTCAGATGCCTCCCTCCAGACCATCTTCAGTCCAGTGTATTTACCTGTCAGTATTCTCCAGTGCTGCACTCGACTCAACTCCAGCTTATACTAATGGAAATATAACAGCATGGCAGTTCTCTTTTTAAAAAACCCCAAACGACCAACCCCCACATTTAGGAGCCGAACAGTTTGCTACTAAAGGGTACTTTAAGGGGAGAGCAGCGCTGCAGTTCATTATTTTCACCTGCAGGCGCTAAGAACACACAGCCCAGTACAGGATCACCGAGCCGCAGGCTGCGCCTCGGTCACCACCGACAGCAGCCAGCGAGCCCTCCGCAGATCACAGATTACAACATCAAAGCGAGTGCTGCAGCCAAAACCAATTTCCTAATAGACTTATTCTGAATTTTCTACGTTGTAAGGCAAACTAGCGCACACATTCATTTTCAAGTCTTCCTCTGTGTTTCTAAAGTCTTAAAAATGACAAAACTTGAACACTTTCTTGAATTAAGACTGCAATGCAGATTCTAAAAAAGGTTGAGCCTAAAATCCTACAGATCAGAATTAGCGATAAATGACTGTTTTCTTCTTTCCTTAAAAAAAAATCTCCATGTTATCATGACCGTTTGAAAGACAGCAGTAGAGAACAGAAAGTGAATTACATAAACATTTGTAACAGCAATGGCAGGAAATAGTGAACCGGTATTAGCACATAAGTATCCCCTACAAAACAGGATCCTAAGTCCAAATTCAGTTCCTCACAAGTTTGTTCCAGTTGAAAGGGTAGCTATGCTGGGATCACGAGCTCTAATGCCTGCTGTTGTCTGTCTAGACAGCATTTCTGACATTTCCTGACCATGGCAGGAAAGGGAATCTCCTGTTCCTAGCCTCAGAGGAAGTATATTTTCTGCGCCCATGAAAACGTAAAATCTAACAAAAATTTCCTAGAGATTTCATGCACGCTTTTCGTAAGTATTCACAAAACTTTGCTCATGAAGTGCTAAGAAATATCTCATATATAAGGGCTTACACTTAAAATGAAGGTAGGCTTATGGTGAACTCTGAATTGGCGTGGCAGAGATTTTATTCTGATATCCCTATGACGGTACCTTCCAGCAGAGTACAGAGTAGACACTCTGGAATATCACTCTCTGTAAACAGCGCTGCTAACTCCCTAACAGCCCTTCTTCCTTATCAGAGGACTAAGCTGTGACTACAATGAATGCTCCAAGATGAAGAAAATAACCATACAAACAATCCCCAAAAAATACAAATTCCAAAGCAATCGCCTAAAAATATAAATTCCAGCACTGCTATTCTTCCAGTAAAAGCTTCTTCCAAATAAAATATACACATATTTCATGCAACAGGATTTAGCCACTGCTTATCAGATTTGAAGTGAAGCCACAAAATGCTTCCTAATTGGGTTGATATACAAGCTATAATCTTTATAATCTATGAAAGAGCACTTTGGGGAACCACATATACTTAACCAGTAACATAAAGACTTCCCTTCATTTTGCAGGAGCCTGCTTTTTGGTGACAGAGGAATGGTTTTGGTGAAGAAGGAAAGTTGAAAAATGCTGTCAACACTATCACCTTAATAGCCACTGAAAATGTAAAAATCCATTCCTTGCTGAGCTGCTCAGTGTTCACTTTTGGTTTGGTGACACTGCAAGCTTCCAGCACTGTCCCTCACCTACATAAATAGGTAAAAACTATTTCCTACCTTAGATAAGCTGTAGCAATGCAACATAATTAAGCCAGTGTGTTTTATTTTACACCTTCACGCCAGATAGCTGCATCAGTGTTTTCTGAATAGGAACAACACACACCTTACAACTCATGCTATACTACCAGACCTGGCAAGCAAACTGGGGCAAATGCTTCCACATCCCTTTTTGAAATGTAGAGTGACCACCAGTTACCATCACGAATGCTCAATTGAACCAGTCACACACCACCAGCACCACAGCCACAGTTCAGCTCTGACACAGCAGCCATGTCTCATTAGTAAGCTCCTATTAGTGGTCCCTGTGTTCAGTTGCACAGGGTCCACAAGCTTTATTACTAATACAGTCATCATACAGGAGTGTTTCCTATAGTAAAATTTCAAAGTGATTTGTAAATTTACTGCCTTTGCTACAAAATTATTCCATGAAAAGCATTTTGCTATGAAGCAGGTGTTTCCAAGATCTACCCCAAGGACTCTACTCAAGTTATGCAGTACCTTGAGATCTACTTTCTAAACTGTTTAATAAACATCAATGAAGTCTCCATGTGACATTGCAAGAAGATACAGCAGTTCTATGCAGGCTTCACTTCAAGATTAGGGTTTCATTAATCTTTCTCTTTTCAGCCTTGAACCCTTTAAATGCTTGTGGACTTGTTCACTTCCTTTTGCTTCAGGCAAAAGCTTAAAATCTTTGATTCTTTTGCTATTTGAATTAGTTCTTCCAAATACATGAAGGCAAATGGAAAAACTTGGTATTTCCAGCATGCCACACCAGTTACCCTCACCTGTGCATATCCAGCCCATTGGCTGGCCTTAGGCATCTCATCTGGTTGGAGCTGAAGAATCCATATACACTTGATTTGTCAGTTTTCCTAACCAGAACAGGTTTCCCAACCAAACTTTCAGAAGTAGATCTAGAAACAGAAGAGACAAGACAGATACTCTAAGCCTGTTTCATATGCTTTACACTGGATTACTAGGATAGCACAAAAGAACTGGATCTGCATGGGCTAAGACTGCATAAAATCAAAGAGTATAAATGGCACATTACTCTGTTTCAGAATATAGACACGGTTTCTTAACTGAAGCAAAGAAACCTGTATGTTTCCCACCCTAAAAAGGACATAACCCCAAGACAGAAGTATTTTCTTCTAGCACGTAAACAGCTTATGTTATTCACAGTAATAACAAAGCTTCTTAAAACAAAACTTAGTGAGCACCAAAGATAATGGAAACTTTGCCATTGTCTTGGATACTCACAGTTAAAATAAAAACCCCCTGAATACCTTGTTCAAAGGCTTAATGAATTCACAATGACTTATATGTCCCAAAAGCTTAGTGTTCTACATCAGCAGAGGTTCTGTGCCCATATAAGGTATTATTACAGATTTAAGAAATTACCTGTCTTTATCTTCAGATTCACAAAACTAAAGAAATTCTGAGAACAAGTAGAAAACAAAGGAAGTTACAGCACAGAACAGGTCAACTTCTCCAAAATGAAGCCTTCAGAATTATCCTAACCAAAGCTCTTCCTTGACGATATTCTGGCCTACCAGAAAACTGTTTGGAATTTACAATATTTAGAGGAAAACAGTGATATCTGTATCTTTGATTTTTTAACAAGGTATAGGCAGCCATAAACCACTTAGATTTGTACTTTAGTCTTGAAAAGCCAAGGAGGTTTTGGGGTGGAGGTTTTTTGTGGTTTTCTGATCAGGCTTTTTCTTGGGGCAGGGGAGGGGAGTGAGGTGGGTTTTTTACACTAATAGGATTGTCCTGTGGAAAAGTATTGGTAACTTTAGCAGTTTTGCATTCCTTCAAATAGTTGCCAATTTAACATCACACAGGTTTGTTTTTTATTTCTGAATGCTAAAATCTCCTTTAAGGACAGGAAGAAATGCTAAGGAATCTACAGTGACAGAAAACATGAAGAAAAAGGACAGCCTCAAGCATGTAAAAACCAGAGCACTCTTTCCTGCTGAAAATGGCATTCTGGAAAATTACTTTAAAAAATTGAAGAAAAGTTAAGGTAAAACTGTGTGTCAGAACAAAAGTGAAATCACAGAGACACTACTTTGGACAAAAGCACCCTAGCCCCTAGTATTAGTATCACTAAGTTGGAAGAAAACTTTGATCAAAGAAGATCATGGAAACCACAACACAGGTGATCACTAATTAATCCTCCCTCCTTTATATTTACATCCTTTGTAAATAGTATGCATCAGCATGCTTCAGGAGCAGCTTACTAGATGGACCTAAAGCCATGTTACTAGAAATATATTAAATAGAACTTTATTTAAAACAGCACCCAATATCCTAAAGATCAAAGTGATCACCTTGCAGAAGTCAAACAAACCTACTTTTCTCTAAATAGCTCCACAAGAAAAAAAAACCAAAACAACCAAAACTCAAAAACTAACTCATCATTAATGCTCCAAATGACATGAAGGAAGGTTCTGCTGCGATACTGCAGTACTTCTCAAGCAAAATTATCAACTCATCTCTCTAATTTCCTAATGGACATAGCTGAACTTCTGAAGAAACTACAGAACCTGGATGCCTTTGGTTTTCCTGAATGTCAGTACATTATCCTAAATATTGCCTTCATTTGGGACTTTGTATGATGTTCCATAATACAATATTCCAACTTCTGTTTGTCTGTATACAAATGTTGAGAAATATCTATAAAGATATACAGACAAAGAAACACAACTGCTTATTTGTACTTGACATAACTCCTTGCTAGACAAGTCATCATCTCTTCTCACCTCTGGTAACACTTCACTAGACTGAAAAATTGAATGCAAATTCCAAAGTTGTTTTTAGTGTCTACAAGACATTTCTAAAAACGAATTATCACAGTACCTGTATGGTATTTTTAGAAATACTGTGATGTTTCAGCTATACAGGAACCTGAATGGCTTCTCCCAAGCATCATTTCTATTTTTTGCACTCTCCTTTGTGCAAAAATACGTTGTGCCTTCTAGTGCTCATTACTGCTGGTAGAACATTGAAAAGCAACAGCAGTCTTACCATTGTGGTAGAGGGAGATACCTGGAGAACAGTTTTTTTCTGGACAAGCTGTTCCTCTTCCTCTCCAAATCTCACACATGCCAGGAAAGAAACAACCTCTCTCATCCACCAGCTCTTTCAGCCACATGTACAGCAGTGAGAATCACACTGAACTTTGTCAGCACATCTCACCACCATGAAAGTTTGGGAACAAGGGGAATTTAGGGGAATATGGCACAGAACACTAGTGATGGACCTACCTTACTTCAAAACACTAACAAAAGGAAAGGTCTCTAAGAATCCACGCTAAAGCAGCCCACCAACAACTCTGCTACTTTTCATCACTTGAGTCACTACTGTCCAATACAGCCAAGGCTTTACAAGGACACAGAAAAAGACAATCACTATCCTGAACTACTTTTGTAAGAAAACAAGTCAAACAAAACAAACCTTTAATAGTTTCCCCAAAGCAAAGACCTAGAAAAACTATGGACAGTACCTATTATCTTTGGCTTATGTAACCTTTCCACCTCAATCTCTGCAGCATTTCAGCTCAACTTGCATTCCAGACATGCAAGCTCTACTCCCTCCCATTCTGTAACTGCTCCAAACCCTTCCAATTTTTTCACTGCAGCTTATCTAGGTTAATTCACCATCACATGTCCCCCCAGTTTATCTTCCTCCTTTTACCCCAGCAAAAAAACTGCCACAACATAATATATTTTTTCTTAATAACTACCTGATTAGGGAGTTCTAACTGCCATTTTGTTCTCAACTTTCTACAAGATGAAAAAGTGTTTTTAAAGTAATTTCAGAGTGCTAATATTCACTACAATTCATACACAGTGCAGTTATTTTCATTACATATCACAGACTCAGTTTTAAAGTTTTGCCCAAGAACAGAAAAGATCAGGTGATTTCAGTATGTCAGTAAGTATGTTGAGAAAAAGGAGGTAAAAAAGGGCAGAGTACTCCCTTCAGTGTGGGAGAGAACTGCGAGAAGCCAGCTGCAGAACTGCCACTTCCCACTCCCCGTGACAGCACACACAATCAAGACTTTCTCACAGAAGATACACTCATAGCTATGGCATTAAAACAAAAAACCCAGCACCTCTGTGTGAAGAAAAAAAGTTATTTGTATTGGAACTCTGCAGGCAGAGCCCGTCCTCTGTTGAAAATATTGTTTCTAATACCAAGCTGACTTAGTAGCAACAACACAAATACAGCTGTTGGAAAAAAATACTCCCCTTCTCTACCCTCCCTACCAATTATCACAGGGGAGAACACAGAATCTAGTGTCTTTGGTGAAAGCTCCTAAGAACATTCATAAGAATACACAATACTCTTATATGCATAAATACAATAACCTACGAAAGTATAAACACAATATAAATACAATAACCTACAACCACTGTTTCGGTTGGGAGCCTAATTTTAGGATACAAATTCTATAAACTTCCAAACTCTTCTGACTGAAAAAGATACATCTAGAAAACTAAGTTAATATCAGAGACAGTTCCTGAAACTCCAAAGTCACAAAACTGTTGTATATGCCCACATTTGAAGATGAAGAAAGGTATCAGCAACAAACATAAACATTAAGGGCTTTCCAAAAGTAATCATCAAAAACTATATCACATAGTGCTCCTAGGAGAGCTGAGAAGAAACAGAAGCAAACAGCAGAAATATACAGAGGACAACCACTCCAGAAGATAAAAACTGAAGCTGAAATAGAAAAAAAACCTATCAGCCAGAACACTCAAAAAAAACCAACAACAACAAAAAACCAAACAA
>VZTG01003873.1:158637-232916 GCA_013397845.1 Melanocharis versteri
CACGCGCACGGCATCCCCTCCCTTCCCCCGCAGGGAGCGCGCGCCCCCCTCCCCGCCGCGGGCGCGCGCCTTGCCCGGTCCCGGGCGCGGCCCCGCGGGCTGGGAGGAAATGGCCCCGCGGCCTCCCCTCACCTCACCTCCGCCGCGCGCGGGGGCGGGCGGCCGTTGCCACAGGCCTGGGAAACCAGGTCAGGTGCGGCAGGGTGTGCGCCGGGGCGCTCCCGAGCCAGCGGGGAGGCAGGCTCAGGCTCCGGCTCCGGCTCCGGCTCCTGCGGACGGTGCCAGGGGGCGCGGGGAACCTGAGCGCAGCGGGCACGGCCCGGGGGGCGGGAAGCCACGAGGTGACAGACACGTTCGGTGCCATTCTCTCCTCAGATTAATGCTGCTGAGGCAAACCCCGGCTCAGAGAGGGAATTCTCCTGGAGTCAGGGGAGAATGGTAAGTGCGTAGAGGCTGCTTAGATGAGTTAATTTTTTCCCTTCAGACTCGCCGGGCCCGGAGGATTTCACACTAGAGTGAGAAGCTGGTAAAGGCAACGTTAGAGGTGAGAGCGGTGGTCAGAGTGCTCAGGGAGACAACAGATGTCAGGAGAGAGGAAGAGGAAAAACACTGCACATATAATTCAGAAGGGGGGAATAGGTAGAGCCAAGCACTGTCAATCATTCCAGCCTCTATTCCCAGAAAAGTACTGAAGCAAATAATCACACATCTTTAAGTACATGGTAGCTAATGAAGTGGTAAGTTAACAGCCAACATAGATTTGTCAAAAAAAATCACATCAAGCCAAACTCATCCCAGGCTGTGACAGGATAACAGGCCTTGGATGTGAGTAGTGCTCGGTCTGTTACGGCTTGACTTAAGCAAGGTTTCTGACACCATCTCAGAGACATCTTAATCGAGCAAGCAAAAGACGTAACATAATGAAATGACTGCAGTGGTGCAAAATTACATCAGCAACGTTTCACTGTGACAAATAGCAGGGCAGCAAAGACGGTTCCCTGGAGGTCGGTATGTCCTGAGTTTGGTACCGAGTCTAATTACATGAGTGACAGAATACAGTTTACATGGATTGGATTTTCCAACAATGCCAAACTGGCAGAGCTGGAAGCATGTTGCAGCACAAGAAAAGAATTCAAAACCTTCCTGAAAAAACAGTTGCAGAAATATGATGCAACTGAATAAATACAAGAGCCAACTTCAACATTTAAGCAGGAAAATAACAATTGCACAATTGCAAGACTGGGAACAGATGAATAAACACCAGGTTTACAGAAAAGGGGCTGGGGATCAGAGTAAATCACAAACTGAACATGCATCAACAATGTCACACCGTTGCGAAAAAAACTGCAGTACAGAGAGATGCGTAAACAGAACTGTCATATCTAGGACATAGGAAGAATTCCTCATGTTTAATACTGGTGAAGTCTCATCTGTATGTTCAGATTTGGCCTCTGCATTTCAAGAAAAATTTCTTTCAAAAACTTCCAGTAGAAGAAGGGGAAGGAAGGGGGGGAAAAGTGTCACCATTTTGAAAGATGTGACCCTAACTGAAAATAGGAAAATAGGAATGTGTGAGATTTTTTAGTCTAGAGAATAAAAGACCATGGGCAGAAAAATCCATTGTTCGCTAAGTCCACTGCAGACAAGGCTGAACATAACAGCTTTAAACTGTACTGAAAGAAATTTCAGTTAGACATTAGGAACAGTTCTATTATGATATGGATAAATAAAACTGGCATATATTCTCTACAGGATCATGGAAATATTATTAGTATGGTTTTTAATATTAAGTTAAATACCTGTAAGAAAAATGTAGAAGCATTTGACTGCTGTGAAATAATGGCGGCACACTAGGTAATAATTGCTTTCAGCATAATTTTCTGTAGCTGCAGTTACTATCCAGATATCTGTTCTGATCCTGTTTTTTTCTGACAAAAGTGAATCCCAGAGGCATTCAGACATTTAATGTGTTGTCATGATCTTATGCACAGGTGTAGATATCCCCTTTGGGAGTCTTTGTCATGTTACAACCAGGATAGCTGTGTGGCAACATATGTCACATGCTCAGCTAATTTGCTAATTTATAAATTTTATATATCACTATAAATTCCACATTTAAAAATAATGTGTGTGTTAGTGCTCATGTAACCATCGTCTATCACAGCTTTTGCTTTTCTTTGCTTTTTCTCCATGGTACCAGAGCCTAATTTTCCCCCAAATCCATTAAATTCGGGGGTTTCTCTAGAGCTTGCCAGTTAGGAGAAGGCAGCATGAGAGGTTTATGTTGTGGGACTGAGACCCACCAAACTCAACTCATTAGAGATGTCTAAAAGGCCATTAAATAGGCCAATTTTCCATCTCCACTGAGTTAGACTGAATTCAAACTGATAGCCCACAGGCAAAAGGCTATGAATTTCATTAACAGTACCCCAAAGCATTCAGTCCCCTAATGAGTGCTAATATTATTCTTCTGAGAATTAAGCTTGTTTTCTGAAAATATACATTTATAAAATCGAGTTCTAATTATTTTGCAGCTTGTAAGGATGGTTTTTCCACTGCTTTTAAACACAAGAAACATCATTATCTTGTGCAATCCACAGATTCCTTGTAAGCTTTTTACATCATATGTGCTCCATGCTAACTAAAATACAAACAATAAAAATGTGAAAAAGCAAATATTAACACTACCCCTATGTTTCTTGCTGAAAATCATGTATTTTATTGCACACAATCATTTTAAGGTCATCACACTTACTTAAATATCTTGTTCCATAGAAGGTAGGATTTAAGGAACAGCAATTCTTGCTTCAATTCTGCAATTAATAACTGAGAGAAAACACCAAATTCCATAAAAGTATTACTTTATAGAAGAAGGTGCAGTGTTTTATTATATTTCACATCTATTTGTGAACAAGTAAAATGCTCGGCATAAGGAAACCTGAACTTCAGTTCTAATGCCGCCAAATCCCACCATTTATTAATAAAGATATCTAGCAATTTTTTCATCTCTCAACTTAATAGTTGAACTAAAAGGCCCAATTCCATTAGCACTAGTGGACTCTTAAAAGTGCTTATGATTCACATAATCTGTGGATCAAAAGAAAAATCCGCATTTGGTGTGAATGAATACAGCATATAAATGCAATATTTCATTAAAATGGCAGTGTGGTAAAAGATTATGTCCAGTGGTGTCAGAAGTATTTTTTGATTTCTAATTTCACTTCTGTTGCCATTTATAGTACGTGAAAAATAGTGGATGATCTTAAAGGTTGCCAGATGGATTACGAAGACTTGAGAAATAGACACAAAATGACACAAAATTGGGACTGCATGTCTGCACGAAATAGAAACTTTAGGACCAGTGAAGCATTCTAACGTCTGTAAAAGAACATGTATGGCCAGTAAAGAACTACACAATAGGATTCTTGAAAATCAAGCCAGATATTGCACAGCTGGTTTTTTCTTTGCAGGAATTCTGGCTGTGTCCTGTATTATTTCTCCACCAATGCAGACAAGGCCTAATAATGGTTAAAACAGCATTTGAAAATCTCTTGAGAGAGTGATGCTACCTAGTTCCTCCTGGTCTTCAACATGGCTATAGAAAGCTTAAACCAAGGCAGGTTCTTTCAAGTTAGCGTCAAAGTATGATTAACTGGAACCAATTTAGAAACTGTTTCTTCATATAAACGTTTTTGTAGGTGAAGCTGCAGAGGGAGAGTTGGAACAGGCCTAAGCTGAAGCATTTTGAATGAAAGAAGACTGCAAATGCCTCCTTGTAACACATAGCAAAATCCCAAATGCCTGGAGGGAAAAACTTTTTAATGATAATTTCTTACATTTATATAGCACCTTTAATTCCCTAGGACCCCAAGCACTTCATTAGCTCTATGCAAAAAGCTTCACCATGGAAATATAACCACTATATGCACCATTCCTTGAAAATTTCATACTCAGTCGACACATATTCTGCTTACCCTGTGTACAGCAAACAAAAAAACAACAGATAAAATATTAAGCTATATAATTTTGAGTTGTGGAACAATTTAAAGCTGTATGGTTTTCAAAATGCTCTCATGCAATGGATACATTGCATTTAGCCCATTCATTTTCCTTCTCATATTTATATGAAGCCCTTGGTAGAAAATTTTGTCTTCCGTAACATTTTCAAAATTGAAATTATTCTTGATGTCTGAATTCCAGACAAAAATGGTCTCTATAGGAAAAAGTAGCATCTTCTATTAAATTCACTACTACAGACTGAAAAAGTAGAGTTTTTGAGTACCTAAGATACAATGATGGCATTTTTTTAAGGTGAGATGGTTGTACTAATAAAATCCCTTACCTTTATGTATAAAGTTTGTCTTGTCTTTGCCGTTAGACCCTTGTAATTACAAAAACAATCACACAGAAACATGATGTGAAAGATAACTGTGTTTCATTGCTCAACTTGCCACAGAGTTTTTCTTTTCACCCTACAGAGATGTTTCTGGTTTCTTGGCCTTTCTTACAATGACATAATGCTGATTTCACTAATATACACGAGTTCAGGAACTCAATGTACTGGTTGTTTCCACAAACAGTAATCAACAATATTTCAATTGAAATATTAGAAGAACTAATAAAAGAATTATTTTGTAGCAGTTTTATTTATTTCAACATTGTAAAAACTGTAAGGTGGAAAGTGACTTTTCCTAATCTTTTTTTTGCTGTTTGAGCTGTTGATTCATGTTTTGCTGGCTTGCTTGTTTCACAGGCTCTTTTGAGGTGCAGTTGTCAGTGTTAATTAAAGGGGATTGTCTCGTCTTGTCTATTTTTCAGACAGAACTGAAAATGTATTTTATTCATAAATTTAGTCTCTGCTATAAATCAAGATATTCTAGTCATCTTTGTCAATAGGAATTAAACTTTTAGAATTATCAGTCAAATAATAAGAGAGCAGTAAGAACATATAGGTAAAATTAAAACCATTAACCATTAAACCTATGTCTCTTTTAACAGTGATCCCAAGACAAGGTTAGTCCTGAAATAAAATATTTTGCAACAGAAGGATGTTTTGATAGCGTGCCTAGGGAAACATTACTGCTTGGCACCGTGGATTGCCTTTCGAACTGTCCTACTGTTGTGTTTGAAATCTCGCAGCTAGGAGAAGATTGCTCAGATTACATAATAAAGACAACTGCCACTCTGTTTTCTCACTGCTCAGCTTCTGTCCATAGGCAATGGTACGAAAATTTCCGTGTCTGTTGCTTAGACCTGCTCCCCTTGGCTAGGCCTGAGCCTGCAATTACAAAACAGCTTTTGTCAGGAGGACAGCAGCTCGTTCCCAGCTTCCCACAGTCGTCTCCTGTTCTCAGTCTCACCACGATGGAGTGTTCCTGTCATCTGCCACTGATCAGAGGGGAGCAGCTGCTGGGGCAGCACTGCCTGCCTGGCACACCAGGCTCCATTCTTAGCTGTTCCACAGGTACCACCACAGTAAACATTATCAATTACAAATCCTGGATCAATTATCAATAGTCATTAATTAACCTTGGTCCTTACGCTTATTTTATTTCATCTGGTGTTATTCTAATTCATCCTCCATTAAAAAGCCAATAGCTAAGCCTACATCTGTGGTCCCTTCAGGAGGACCTGCCATCTCTCTTCTCATGTCTGAGTTACTGGGCTTAAGTCTCACAGAATTCAAAGATCACAAGAAAGCAGATTAGTTTAGGAAAATACCACCATATATTATAACACTGACCTTCTTAAAAACAATGTATTGCCTTGGAGAGTTGCCATTTGCATCACACACAGGAAGCATTAATATATGAAAATATGCTATGAGCAATGAAACCATAACAAGTTTCTTCCTGAATCTGTTGATTAATTATAATATAGTGTGAGAGGAAGAAAGCAGTGGCAATAAACTGGCCTTCAACAGATGATGGAAAACAACTTAGATCTAATAGGTATAAATTATCATACTTGTGCTTAACTGATTATTCAGTTCACATTACAGTGCCAAAGTGATACACAGAGAGAAGACAGAAATAGTAATTTCAAGATCCTTGTTTCATGTGTCACACTGGTAGCCTTAACATCCCCCTGCAGAGGTCAGAGCATGAATGAATCCAGCTCCTACCACTATGGGCCAAGTGCCGGACCTTTGCCACAACTGTGCTATGCTGGCAGAGTGTTAGTGACGAGAGGGAAACTGCACTAGACCTGAGAGTGTCATGTTCTGTCTCCTCCAAGGTGTGTCACCCCACTTCCTACATCCACCTCTGTGACTAGCATCAGGGTCTCACCCATGGCTGCAGCATGTCAGAGACCAGAGCAATGTCAATGTGGAGAATTAGTGACAAGAACCTGTTCAGGCACACTCTATCTCCAAAACTGTGACTTCTCTATGTGTGAGGGACATGGGGAGGTCACCTCCCTCAGACAAAGACCATTTCAACACCCTCTCCAAAAGGAAAAGGCTTTGCCAGCCAACCCCCACCACTTCTGTACTTCAAAGTCATCTGGCCAGATGGAAGCCAGGACAAAGATCCAAGTGAAGACATCTTCACCAAAACCCTCTGCCTTTAGAAGCAAGTTCCATATGTTTTAGCAGCACTTGAAAAATGAACAGCATCTCTCAGCCTTCAAAATCATTGCCAGGCAGGATTTCAAACTGCCTTCTTTTCCCTGCAATTTCCTACTCCTCTGCCTGGTAGGCAATTGCTACATCAGCAATTCTGATTTCTCTCACTGTCGCCTGGACATACACCTTCTTGTCCTTATGCTTGACACAAACAATTACAAAAATCTTTATTATTGTTTGTTTGTAAAGTGCCAGAGGTTTGTGTACGGGAAGACATAACAATCGCATTTAAAGAAGTAAAGAAAGCAAAAAAACATTTTACTACTATTAATGTGGAAGTACTGGGGATCTTATTTTGTGTTTAGGTAAGATCACAGCAGCAGAAAGTCTGTTTGATATGCCATACCTTCTGTTTGTTTCTTAATTGTAAAGAATTTGGTTTTGATCAAGACAATTAATTATGAATATACCTGAGTTTTCTAACATCAGAGATAAAGCTTAAAATAAACTACAAAAGCTTTTTTAGACTATATTGTAGTGTATGGATAAGTATATATCTTCAGGGCATAAAAACAGACATCTTTGTAATTGAATCCTGAAAAGGGGGGGAGCAAACTACATAAAGCTGTGATAGTTCTACACAGTCTTAGCATTAATATGCAATTGTGAAAAATGATTTATTAAATTTTGTGGTTGTATAGAATCAGTGTATGGCATGGTATGTTAAAAAAAACCCAGGGTGATTATAATGACAGCATTGTTACCCAATAACTTTTTCCTTTCCAACCTCCCTGCCAATCCCTTTTTATGCCAAAGGAAGAGGAGCATCTCTTAGCTCCTCACTTGGACCACATCCATTACCACTCATCTGCCAAAAAGTATCTTCAGTGCAATGATCAAAAGCTGTATTAAAACTTTTGCTTCTCTCTTGTTCATCCAGTATTTCCATATCACGTCCCACTTTTAAACTCTCAGGTGAATTATTTTGAACAGCAGTTCATTTGCCATTATCTCATTCAGGAAATACTGTCAGGTTTGGGATTTGCAGGCAGATCTTGTATTATACCGCTACTGGTTTTAGTGTAAAGCTCGTATGAACATATAAAGTCTCATTATAAGCTCACTGAAATAACTGCAGAGACTTTAATTAGCTTTCAACCAAGCTCTAAGAAAGAAAATTCTAGCACTAATTTTCCTACTAACAAAAATCTACGTATTTAAAATAACTGTAAAATAGTTATTTCAGTATCCTGGAATGCATGCTGAGAAGAGATTTCTCAGACAAAAGAAAGAGTGAGGAAGCTTAGAAGACCAGTCATGTTCAGTTTTAAAATTTGTCCTAGTTTCCCAGGCCTTGGCTTTGGGTTCCAACACAGTGTGTGGAAATGGACTCAGATAAAGCTTTGGAAGTGTATTTTTAGTTAGATTGTGCAGATAATTCATAGAGTAAAAATGAGGTATCTGTAAAAGTAGAAATAGTCAGCAGAGTAGTGTAATTTTGGGAATTTCAGCAGAAGAAGCTATATCTGAACACTCAGGAAGCACTCAATTTGTCTATTAGTGTGTCAAATGTGTGTATCTTAATTCCATCCCAAGCATATTAGAATTTCTTCTTAAGAAGTCATGTGTGAATTGTCATTCAAATATACCTCTGGCTTTTACTTACCACATTTATATTCTACTCTAAAACAGTATAGAAGTTTTTACTTACTCTGCACAAAAGAGAATCCTGATTTTGAATTTTAACAGGAGCCAGATAATGGCGGTTTAATATTTCATGTAGATGTCTTAATCAGCAAGTCATTTAACCCAATCAATGTAAGAGAGTACTTTTTAAAGTATCCCATTTACGAATAAGCAATAACCATGTTTTGTCACATTTTATCAATTAAGCTTTCCAAAAAAGGAGGACGTCATCTCATTTGTGATAGCTTTAGGAAGCAAAGCTCTCCACAGTGACTGCTAAAATGGCGCATCCTGGGGAAAACAGTGCTTATTAGGACTAATTTAAGACAATGGGTACTCACTAAGCCAGGATTGTATATGATCACTTCCACCATTAATGCATTACAGTTTATCTCATCCTTTAAAAAGAAATAATTCTATATTGAGAATTCCTTTTTTTCCCTGAGATGAGCTGACAGAATTTAAATCTCAGGCCCAAGGCAGGAGAGCAGTGGCTCGAGGCATGGAGCCCTCCTGTGCTGCAGCAGGACAGTGCAGAGGGCAGTTCAGGCCAGCAAGGGCTACAAGATCAGCGACAGCCCATCCTTTCAGGAGTTTCAAGTAGTAGGTTCTGGAAAATTAATGATGCCTGGCTGTCAAAGCTTGTGTTGATCAAACAGCTCTGCAGCCTGCTGAGAGCAGAGAGGCTGAAAACGCCCTCTGAGAGCACATAGTGCTTTTGCTGCATAGGACCCAGAAACAGGGGATCATAGTGCTTCATCGCAGTTCAGGGAGCTGATACCTGGTGTTAACAACAGGCCCGGGCTGGAAACGAGGGGGAGCATTCAGGACATGGAGCCACCATTTCTAACCCCAGGCATACATGAACTTTGGCCCCTTTATACCTTTTGTGCCAAAAAGGGTCACTGTAAAGTACAGCCTGGGGCAACAGCAAGTGGGGGAGCTCCGCATGCAGAGATGACCCACAACCTACACACCCCTACCTTTATGTAGAAAACCTCATCCATGACCAGCCTTCTGATCCTGCTGCAGCAGCCAGTTGGTCTCCTCCCTGGGATGGTCAGCATCTCTGTGGCCCCTCAGTCCATTCTGAGATGACCCACTCAGGCCTTCACAAACAAAATCTGTAGCGCTCTCTCCTTTTGCTTTGCAAACAATATAGAGAAGGGGGTCACTTCCTTCTGGGAAGGAAGGTAGCTGATCCTCCTCTGGGTTCCGAGATGCAGAAAAGGCTAGGCTTGTAGCTGTAGCCTCCCAAACGTGGAAGAAGACTCTGAGAAGCCCAAAGTGTTTGCAAATGGCAGGCCAGGGCCAGGTGGAGGGGGCTGGACTGGGGGTGATGAAGAACCCATCACTGTTAACCATAGGGCCACATGGCCAGCTGGTGCTGAACAGCTGTGGGCAGGTGTGGCACACGCACAGGTGCAGAGCTGTAGTGTAAAGGCTAAGCCACATGGCTCTGTTGGACAGGTATGGGGGTGCTTCAGGGAAAGGCACTGAGTAGAGATGGTCCAGATTCTATGCATGTGGGGGGGAAACTGAAAATGTTTCTAAGCAATTTTCCTGTAGTATCCCAGCTGGAGCACTCCCAGGGAGTCCCAGAGGGCACACGATGCTCAGGCAACAGAGCCTTAATGGTAGCACAGGAGCACTTCTACTGGACAGAAGGACAAAACTAGTTGGCCTCCCTACATCTGGCAGTTCTTTTGTTCGGAGCAGGATGAGGATATTTTACTTTCAGGGAGGGGAGGCTGACTGAACAAGTCCCATTTCCCAGTAGGAGCGGGAAAATCAAATGGCTTGGGGAGTACCCTACTGGAAATGTCATGTGAGTGATTACATCAATCTCAACTTGCAATGCCTCCTAACTATGGGATCTCAAAAAAACCCCACAAACTCAAGCCTTGAGTTCCATTTAATTTAGAAATTAAAATTTTGGTTTTGTCTTTTTTTTTTCTTTTACACTGGGCTGGGTTTAAAAAGAGACTATAGAAAAAGGAACTACCATGAAAGAGCTTGTAGAAGAGCCCAAAATTTCTCCTTATTTTATATTTTACTTCAATGGAACTTTAAGTGTAAGAAGACTGGCCTGGTCCAGATTTGATCATTCTCTTTCAAAGCCTAGGAGACTTGCAGGAGTGCCTGTGCTTTACATTCTGCTGCATGGGAATATTATTTTGATTTTTAGTTTACTAGTATTTAAAAGCACTCACTAGAAGTTCCTGCAGCTGTTTGGCCACATAATAACAGACAGACTCTAATTCCTCATGCATGGCACTCAGCATGGTGTAATCAGAAAAAAGGCCCCAAACCTGTTCCTGCATTCTAATAAGTGTGTGTGTCACTTTGTAGGAGATCAGAATCCTGTCCAAATTCTGCGAAGTCTAACAGAACAACAGTTGCCAAATGACAAAACCTATCAGAAGACACAGAGTAAAAAGGCACATCTTTGTTTCTGATCTTCGCAGCGCCAGTACTGGCAAGAGAAATGTCAAGGTTTCCAAAATAAAGCTAGTTAACCACTGTAACTGCTATTAAATATAAACAAAGACATAAAAGTAGAGTCGTTGGAAGCCAGCATATGAACGTTTGAAACCGTAGCTGTGTATACAATTACTGCTTTGTTAACATTATCTACCCCTGGAGCTGTGCAGCTCCACTGCCTGTGCTGGGAACACAGGCACAGACCTCTGGGACCTGCAGCAGGAATCCCAAGAGCAAAATATTTGTGCAGCCACACTGTGGAGTGGTGGGAGAACAGGGACTGCAGACAGCTGCAGCTTCTTCCCCTTTACTGTCAGGCAGGACACATTGCACAGGGAAGCAGCAAGACTACCTTCACTGTCCTTCTCCCCAGTAACTGCCCTCATCTTAGTAAAGGCCAGCAAGCTAAATTCATGACAGCAGCTAGCTGTTTTAAAGGCTCTGCCACTGTGGCAGTAAGAAAACATGTACTGGCAGCCTAAACCAGGTAAAATTACTTGGAAGATAACATAAGAATGAGAACTTAATAGGTATTAATTAGTATGTTAAAAATACAGCCATTTTTCTTTCATTGACACAGCTGTTCAATAAATGCACTGCTCAGCACTGATCACCCATATGATATGGTAAATAAAGATGGCATTTTCCTAAGTAAAAATTATGGTCTTGTCTGTACACAAAACTTGTATCCATTTAATTTAATCAGTAAAGAAACAGATGCAGTACCATCAACACGTAGACAAAATGCAGGGGGTAAAATGACATTGTATGGGTCTATTCAATACTTACAATTTCAGCAGCCTTGTTTTCTGCAGGTACAATGCTGGCATTTTTCATCTGAGCACAACCTATATGATCCAGATTCTGGATGTGAGGAACAAGACTCTGATCCACTATCTGCTGGAGTCCAAGCTGCTCTTTTGGGGAACTGCTAAAACAATCCAAACAGAAATGTTTGTGCAGAATTGCACTGAACTGCTCTCTGAGACATGGCCATTATTCCTGCTCCTTCAGTATTACAAAAGAAATACACTAAAATAATTAATTGATGTCATTAAACTGCTGTGGTGTTGAACACATATTGCACTCAAACATATTGAATGTTGACAATTTATTATTTCCGGTTTTATGACAATGCCTCTGTGGTAATATTTCTGCACAATCTGTAAGATATAGGAAGAAGTCTGCACACTATAAAGTGCCACAGAACTGAAGACTTGTCAAAACAAAATAAGCTATAAAAACAATAATATTCAGGCAACATCACTCTCATTAAACACCTAATGATGCCACAGGCATATTAGTGGGGAAATGCTCATGAGGCTCATGAAGAATTAGGAGAAAAAAAAATAAAATCCCTTCTTCTAAAACCGCTTGCCAAGCTGTTTGTACATTCTGCCGCAGGCAGTTTCTTGAGAAAGATGGAGACGTGAATGGAGGCAGGCAGTGACTATTAGATGCTGATGATGGTGAGGGCAAGCAGAACTGATGCTAGAGATTAAGGGCTGCATTTTGCTTTCAGTTGTCTCGCCTGTCTCAACATTTCATAGTATTTAAATGAATCTGTTACATAAGGCATTTCTCCTGTCTACGCCGCTCAGCAGCCATATTCTCCTTTCTGGTATGGATTGTCTTGGGAAACTTGCCAAGCTGTGACAGAGCAGTGCATAAAAGGAAATCATGCTCATAAGCTGGGGGTGGGGAGAGCTGCAGGTGAACAGATGCAGTGCAGCAATATATGTACACTCTCTTGTCTCACAAACTGAGGGTTTAAATGAAAGGGGAGCCACAGTGCTGCTTTAAAAAAGTGCATAGGGCTGCTAAAGGCCCCAAACATCCCATTCATTTGCTCCAGGGAGGGTGTGAGCATAGTGGAGCAGAGTTGCTCAACACTGCACTGGCTGCTGCTTTGGCAGATTGGAAGAACAAATAAGTACTTTCTCTTAAGATGCCAGAAAAGCCACATCCAGTTTTGGAGCACATTCCTGATACCGAACACCCACTTTACACTAAGGAAGGATCTAGACCTTTTAATTAAAGACAGAGGGAAACACAGGTGGACCCTGCCTCTTGTAGGAGTAAGTTATTACCTGCCTGCCAGGACCTGCCTGCAAGGTTTGGCATTTCCTGTAGAGTTCAGGGAATGCACTCGTTGTTAATATTGATTATTTTATTTATTAATAGTCAAGTTCTCAGGTAGCTGTTGGCTTTTCATCTCTATACCTCAAAATTCTTTATAAAGGAGATCATTATCAACAAAGGAACACAGACATCTGCGTTTGGGCTTTGGCATGGAAAGAGTGTCACAGTTCACCTGTAAAGTAGATTTGCCATCTGAGCTCTACTCTGGCCACCTGCCCTGGAAAAAATTAAATTACTGGGGCTGAGTGGAGGGATTCCTAGCTGAAATTCAGTAACACAAACATCTACAGGACATAAGGCAACGTTACACAATGTTGTGCCTGGCTGGAAAATGTGGACGTCAAGGAGACTCTCAGCTTGAAGACTACAACACTGCTGCATCCTCCAGGCATCTCCAGATCAGACCAAGATTCATTACTACAAGGTACTGCTGTGGATTACGGCAACTGAACACTTTTAACTGCTCCATCCCTGACAAAGATTTACTGTCCTTTCACCATCTTCACTTGTTAAGAGTAAAAGACAGGTAAAGAAATGGGTTTGAGCTGATAAATTTTTTGGCAGTTTTGCACTGCATACAGACTAGGGTTTTTTATCTTAATGACCTGCAGCTGAAACAGATGTTTTGCTTTAGTGTTTTAAAGCACTTCACAAAGCTTAACACTAATTTATTTTTTCACAGTGCAAGGGAAAAAAAAAAAAAAAGCTTGATATCGTTACTCACATAACAGAACAATGTGAAAAATGGAAACAGATGTGCCTCATTTAAGCATGAATAAGAAGGAAGTGAAAGAAAAAAGATGATGATGTACTAGTGATTAAGAGAAATATGATAGCTTAGTTAAATCAAGACAATTTCTTATGGATCTCCAGTGAGTCCCGAAAGATCTTCCTCACAACTCGGTCCCTGATTCAGCAAGCACATGGAAGTGCTTAACTCCAGCTGAGAAGGTTGTCTCATTTATAATACTTTTAAAGGCTGTATAGCCAAATGAATGCTTTACAGTTAGGAGTTGAGGGATCAATGGCATTGTTCCTGAAGATAGTAAGGCACTTACTGTTTTCACAAACTACAGACATCAAAATTTGAGTATCAGAATGGAAACAAAGCCAAACTCAAAATACATTGTTCCTGAAACATGAATAAGTGCTTTGATTTTCTGCAGCACAGACAGAGCCTTGCAAGATCCATAAACTGCAGCCAGGGACCCACTGGGAGCTCCAGCTTTCCCCCTAAGGGGTGCAGCTCCTGGCAACAGGGATCTGATCTGCTTTGGCAACTGCCTCTTACCAGAGACTGTCCCTGCAGAAAGCAAGCTCCAACTTCAGCTGCAGGGCCCATCCCTTTAAAAATCTTTTGTAAACCTTCACTGATATGAGTTTCACTGAGGGAAATGCAACCCTTTAACAATCCACCGAGAAAAAAAATTACTTGCAGGGATGCACTGAACCTGGGCAAGGGGTATGTAACAGTGTCCCTCTACTTCTACGTCTGGTGGGATTTGGGTGCAGACAAAGAACCCACCTTTCACTGTTGGTACTAATTTTGTGTTAAGCCTGCCTTGGACAGTGAAGGATCCAAGGCAGACCATCAGGCTTAGATGAGATTGTTACCTCCCTCCCCCTCCAAGGTGCCCTACGGCTCTCACCACTACTGAAGGCAGGACAACCCCACCTGTGCTCACAGCCAGGAGTGAGGTGCAGAGATTTCTTTCACCACAGAAGACCCTCCCTGTATTTCCATTTCATCAAATGCCTGCTCAGACAGTTTTCACTCTCTGTTACCCCAGAGCAAATGATCCTCTCTCCAGCCCAACTGAATTATTTTTGGTCCATTTGCAACTGCATGTCCTTCCCCAACTGGAAGAAGTGTAGCTACTCCTGATGTTCCCAACAAGGAAGAAAGGCAGAAGAAATGTTCAGATTCCCCATGGATTACAGCACTGTTAAAAAAATTAAATCCTTTTGTTTCGAGACTGTACCGATTTATTTGGAACCATTGGGCAGAAACATAGAGCAGTATAAAATTCCTTTAACAAAGGAATTCTAAGAAGGAAAAATTGAAAATAAGGCTTCAAATATTCCTGTTTGACTTTTAAGGACAACATTTCCATTCTAGGAAACTGTCACTTTCCACTCAGCATTTTTAATATGAAAATAATGTCTCTGAATTTGTCACTGATTTCAGCACAGCTGCCGAGAGAGATTTGGCCCTGTACGCAGTCCACAGACTGTGCATGCAGAATTAATACTCTCGTTAACATTACTATATGCAAATGCTCCCAGGATGCAGAGAGAGATTTGTATTTCAGATTAATATTTTATGGGAGTTTTGTGTGTACATGATAAATGAATAAATGGAGGGACACAAGGGGACATGAAGAACATGTGCATCATGTGTGAGAACTGCATTAATTCTTAAATGTTTGCAATGGCCACAAGATGGTTAAGGAACGAAAAAGATTTATTATTGCAATTACACAGGCGGAGAGAATAAGGGAAGAAAAATGAGAGATCAAGGGAGTCGTTTCATGTTACAGTTTCTCCAGCTGCAGAGCTGGCTTGAGAGGTTCTCCAGACCCTCCTGCCCCCATCCTTTCCAACCTATGTGCCTTCCCCTGGCTACAGATCACCATGCCTTTAATTCTGCCAATTCAACCATTTGCATGGGCAAGCTTTAAACCAGCTCCTAATTACAACATGGAATCACACTCTTAGTTTACTTGGTCTCTCCTTCTTTTCCATATTGAGGGCCAGTACCATATGAAATCTCAGCACTAATACAGTGCTGTGGATATGAAAAAACAGGCATGTCAGGCAGACTGAGAAGATATCTCAGAATCTGTGGGTCAAAAAGGAGAGTTATGTGGAAAAACTGTCACTGATTTCTTGCTGTTTCAGCTTCTGGGTCACCCCTTCCCTACCTTTCCAGTTGTCCTTATTCCACTGATTTATTGCTACTCTGGAATGACATGAAGCTCCCTCACACTTTAACTATAAGAAATGTAATATTGTATTTGTCCAAAAACCTACATGAGTAAAAGAAGATCCCTGAGGGGATATTATTAACTGCCTGCTACTTATCATTGATGGTTATTCTCTGAGACAACTCTCCTGTTTAATCTTTATGCTCTCGACAATAACCCTTCTCTCTTTTTGATCAAGTGTTTAATTTTATAGAAAGATTTTCTCCGACTTTAGTTATTATTGAAGGGGATTTTAATTTTACCCCAACTCTTTAATGGCTAAATCTTGCATATCCACTATTTCAAATAGGGGTATTTCAGTTACTCTAAGTAAATAGTTCAAGGATTTGGTCTTGATAGGTAGCTGGAAAATTTCAAATCAAAACAAAATTGAAATTGCAGTTTCTTTTCCACTTCAGAATAGAGTTTTTTGTCTCCCTGAATGACCTGTCAGTGTATTGGAATAAGAAATGGATACTGCTAGACTGCTACAGAGCATACTCCCATGTCAGCACAGTTCCATCAGCATGAGTGGCAGCCCTGTATGGGAAATCAGTTAGCTGGTTATTTCATCTGCACCTGATCAAAGATAAACAAGATAAAAAGGACAAACAAAGGAAAATAGTGATGTAAAATGTATTCTTACTTTCCTAGCTTCCACAGACAATATTATTGCTAAATTTCCTCTAACTGTTTATAGTAGAACTTTAAAGCAAAAAAGAAGAGAAAAATAAAGGGAAAAAAACCAAGAAAACCCCAACAAAACCAAAAGAGGTTCAGAAGAAAGCAAAGCCCAGAAACCCTTGACACTTTCTTGCTGCCCCTTCTAACAAGTACTCTTAATCCTTCCCTATTGTCACTGCATTCCATAGCACAGTTTAAGTCCAGATCATTGGTAACTATCTAATAATGTAAGCTACATTTAGAGCAGCCCATTGAGCACGGAAAGATTGCACCATAGGACTGAGAAATCTTTTTGGGAGGCTTGTTTTATTTTGTTATTCTGGGCACTCCTGTTTCCAATGACCTTGTTTGTCTGTCATAATTATGGTTTACAACATTTTCCTGTTCCTGGAGCCAATAAATTAATAGAGGGCCCATGATTTTGTCTGTATTCCCAATATTGGTTCACTGTCTTCTCTTGTCTGCTCTGGACGTCTGGGAATGGAAACACAGAGTCTCACTCTGCTCCCTCCCGTGCAGCCACTCTCCTTCCCTGGTGTCCACATTCAAAAGGGGAGCTTGGTATATCTTTCTTAGAGCCCGAAGCAAGACAGTCATCCACTTACCTTCCTTGCCCCTTTTCCACAATAGCCCATCCTCACTGCTAACCTCCCTCGCAGCATGGACTTGCTCACAGGCTGCAATCGGAGAGGTGCCAGGAGCTGCATAGGACACAGCTGATCCATGACCAGGAGTTCAGGTGAGGAAAAGACTTGAGTGAAAGTAAGCAGGGCCAAATGCTAGTTAGCAGACACTAGAATATGCAGATCTAAATCTATATATCTGAGCCTTATGTATCCCAGTCTGTAAAAACAATGTTGAAATACTTCCCTATTTCTCAAGGAAATTACTAGGGTTAATAAATGAATGCCCACATAACACCATACTGTCAGAAAAATATTTTTCCTATATCAACATGTTTTCAAATATTTCAATTGATGACAGAAATTAATTTTACAAACAGGTACAACACAGACTATAAATGGTGACTAATAATCTCAAAATAATCCCCTTAAGATTCTTCTAATATTGCAAAATCTTTCATACTGAATATTCAATTCTCCTGTTGCATTTCTGTTGAGGCAGTTGGGCTCAGCAGCCCCATTTGCTTTCTCAGCATTAGATGCCTGAGTACTGAACAGTATGGGTGGAAAGAACACAGCAAGAGCGAGGTGTAATCACCAAAGAAATGGAGCAACAGATTTAAGAAGAGCATGATTCTCACAGCAGGTCAGCTGAAGTGGCAGCTGTGCATTTCTGGGCTAGTACCAAGTGTCCACTACCACTTTACAAGAGCATTGTCGCTTTAAATTTTATCCTGATTGACTCAAATACATACATTCTAACAGTACCATTGCTTTTCATGAAGTACTGGTTCTGCCCCAGCACAGGACAAACTCCTCCAATACTTAATTTTCCTACCCTCTAAGGCTCAAACAAGAGATGTGCGGAGAATCTTTGTGTGCTGCCCTTCACACTTGCAATCAAATCTTCCCTGCTTAATGAGCCATGGGCTGTTGCTCTGAAACTGAGGACATTAACAGTTCAGAAAAAATAAACCCCTGCAGATTAATCACCTGGCTTCTTCATGGGCCCAATTCCAATCAGCAGACAGGGTGAAAGCAGAGCGTACACACTCCACGTACACTACCTGCCTGATAAGCATATTAGCTGATCCCTATGCCTGGCTTTGACAAGCATATAGCTGATGAGTCTTATTTCATTGCTTATTTCAAATAAATACCAGAGGTCTCCAAATGTCACTATATTCACAGAAACTAACAATATGTTGCCGTTTCATGATTCTCCTAGTGTCCCCCCCTTCCTGCCTCAGTAAAACTATTTCATGCTTCTCAATTTTTAAAGTGACTGTTTTTGATTGCTTTCTGAACAGCACTTAACTGCTAGGTTATCATTTCTGCATCCACCATGCAGTAATCCTTGCAAAGACAAGGACACCTCAATTCATCTTGAGAACTAGACTTTACTAGAAACTGCCCCCTGGCTAAGGGTTTTCCAGCTCCTTGGTAAACCACTAGTAGCTTCACTGTTACTCAGTCTGACCACTACATTTTGGTACAGAAGCCATAGTACTAAAAGGAAACAAGATTAAGTGTTGGCCAAAGGGATGGCAAACCCACCAAAAGCCCTTTGCCAAACCTTGAACATAGCACAGGCAGGATACAGTGCTTAATTTGCTGGAAACACAGAGAAAAGAAACAGCCAAACAACCAGTTGTGCTGTCAGCAGTGTTTCCCCCATTCCACTGCAAAGTAAGCTCCAAAAAGACTAAAAGGATACAGCACTAAACAGTTAAACAGATTTGAAGTGCTCCAATTTATGTAATAACAATACCCTTCCATCACCATAACCCACCTCTTCACCCCTGCCCGCCTCAGCTCTCCATGGTTCGGGAGACTTTTTGAACAGAGTGATTCTAGCATAACATGAAGGAAATACCAGCTTTATCTTTTGATCATTTCTTACTCATCTCCTTTCTCTTGCTGGGTCAAATCTCAGTCTCACTGAACTCCTGATTTAGCCTGTAGCAGGTAACAGTGAACCCTCATCCTCATTTCATATATCTATGAGCTTGTCTCCCATGTTTCCATTTTTTTAGCCCTTAGAGGCTACAGGAGCGTGCTGCTTTGATTGCCTTTACCTGATGCTTCCTATAGTTAATGTGGGTCAGTGGCATACCTGAAATAAACTGGAACTGTTATTTCAACCATCCATCACTCTTCAGCTGGAAGGCAGAGTCCTGTTGGCAGGGAGACTGCAGAGCAAAGCAGAGGACAGTGGCGTCTTTGATGGTAACTGTGTACTTCAGCTCTCACCTGTTAACAGGTATCCATGGGCACCACTGTTCTCCTGGCTCTGATTCCATCTGATCATGTTGTGTTGCTACTGGAGCAGTTCAGTAAACAGGACCCAGAGCAGGGTGTCTGCCTCTGTGACCATGCACCACAGGCTAGATCCCCCACACATTAAAAGTCAAAAAAAGCTGTGGTGTTTTCCTGAGCTGAGGATTTGGCCCTACAGTATTAATGTTACTCTGCCACCACACAGGGCTCTTTTCAGGGAAGACACTGAACAGCATTTGATTAAGACCAATGTGAGTGGAGTGTGCACAGCACCACAAATTCCCCAGAAATGGTCCTTTAGAAAGAACCACCTGGATGCTACAAAATGAGCCATAAATGTGGAGATCCCATAAATATAACAGCACTTCAAACTGGACATCTTTGTAGCCCTTCAGTGTCTGCTGGGGTCACAAGCCCTGGAGTTGGGCATATTAATTCACCACATCTTCAAAGAGGCAAAAACATTGCTGAGAGGGATGCAAACATGTTTGCTTTATAATGACGCATAAGGACTCTGCCTGGAGTCTCCCAAACAAGCTTTCCCTTTCCTTTAGTGGCACGAGAACAGTGCACACTACATGCTTTAAATGGGATTCAAGTCACTTTTTCATTGCTACTAGAGCAGGTACTGCTGGAGATAAAAGCAACTGTCTCAGAAGAGCAGGTATGACATCTGGTACATAGCACCAAAAATAAATCTTTAACTTCCTCTCATACCTGCCAAACCTGCTCCAAGGAAATAAGCCTGGGAAATATTATGAATACACACTTCTCTCTGATTTCAAAGGAAGAACTGACCTATTTTTTCTTTGCTCATTTAAAACATTTCCTATGAGAAGATCAGTTTGCTAAAACAATAGGCTATGTTTGGAATAACCCCAATCATAAAACAAAACTGCATGCATAAGAAAAGGACAAGGGGCCTGATGCTTGCACTGGAGGTAGTTCAGGCTAACACCACTATTTATAGTGCAGCAGCACCTTAGGGACCCAGTCATGCTCAGCACCCTCATTTGGTACACACTACACAAACATGATATCTGATAGTCTCTCCCCTGCAGTGTACTCATCATACTGGTGATTTATGGGAACTGGTTCTGTAATGCCGTATAATTTGGGAGTGGTCCTTTGTGAAATCATTTTCTCTAGTCATATTTGTGTAGTAAGTATTTTCCATATCCTTTTCAACAGCTGACCTGGCTTACAAGAAGACAAGAGATTTGTGTATTGGTGAAGATGACCTACTTAAATCAGGAACAATTAAAGACCCAGTTCCTATTTACAGGCTTGTGTAAGGAACCACAAACACACACAAATCAAAATGAAGATGCCAGGAAATGTTTCTCAGTGCTACAATTCTGGTCATATAGGAGGGTCTAAGACGGGAGGAAACAATAAAAGGAAGTGCTTGTGATTCATTATTAGCAATGTAAATAGGACACATTTGGAGCCTGTCATCATCCTGATCGCTCATCTGCTTTTATTAGTCCTCATTCTTTATTCTTATTGTCTTGTTTTCTGTGCTTGTCGTTAAAGTTAGTTATATTACAGGCATCTGTTTAGCATATTCTATATGAAAATGCAAATAGAGATGAAAACCACCCGTTAAATAAATACATGCAGCTTCCATGTCATGTACATATTTGATTGTAGCATGTCAAACACAAAAGAATTATCACTTCCTAAGTCTGTATGTTCATTATGTGCATTACTTCTTTACCAGCAGATGGCAGTTTACTATTGCTTCAAATAGGTTATTTTATTAATGTCAGATGTTTCAAAGTTCTGCGTGGCTGGTAAAAAACTTTCAGCTCATTTCAAAGCTAATTTTTAATTCAATTTTCTTCTGCATCATGCCCTCTAGAAAATGTAATCAGAACCAAGCTATTTGCTTCAGTTTACAGTCCTGCCATCGACCAATGCTAAGCGCTACCTACACAGTTCCCTGACAGCAAGTTCATGCAGCACCAGTGGGTATTATCCAGCCTCAAACACTCCCTGCTGCTACCAGCCCCTTAAGGCACACCTCACACTCCCCAACTCCCAGTCTGTGCTTGGGAAATCGTGCACAACATTCTTAACACTGGTAGCAGGGGAAACATGAGGGATGTGACTGTACAAAGAGGCCAGTGGTTTATTTACTGCTGTGTTGCTTTGAAACTGTCTGAATTTTAGGTAACAAAGAGTTAAAACTAGCACCCGGGCAATACTGGGAGGAGGAGCCGAGAAGGACCAAGGGCAGCAGGGAGTCTGTGCCAGGAGATGCAGCCCACAGGGGCTTTCAGAAATCCTGCTGCTGCCCAAGGCCATCCTTTAACCCAGTCAGAGCTCAACTATGAGCCCATCTTGCCCTTTCTAACAGGGCTGAGAATGAGAGCTTTCCTAGCAAAACACTCCAGCAGGGAGCACAAGCAAAATGAAGGGATAGGGATTTGTTCCCTCATCCAACTCTGCCACCCACCACAGAAAACAAATGCTCCTTTTGGCTGCATCAGCCACAGAGATTTGCACTGGATTAAAGCAATCACATGACTCCTGGCTTCCCAGAGGAGCAGAACTCCCCTCACACCACAGGTGTGCCAGCTTAGCCTTTCACTATGTGGTGGTATTTCAGGCACACATCCCTTTCCAGCCACTGATCACAATGGTGGGCTGAAACAGACTGTACACAGGGTAGAGGAAGGAGGAAAGGACTCCCCTAAACTGCCCACAGGCTGAGGACAGACTAGTTTTGTGGCTGGACAAGGATTTTGTTAATTTGATTTTTTGCTCGGCTTACACGGGAAACTGCCCTTTTCCTAGGGCTGCACAGGTCCTTTCAAGTCCTGCAACTCTTGAATTTGCTCCTTGTATTCTCACACTGGAGAGGCAAACAAGAGATCCAGAGATCACTTTGCATCTGTTAAAGAAATAAACAAAGCTAAAAGTTCCAAAACAGAGTACTTGACACCAGTTTGTAACCTATCTTGGGAATGCAGTGTTTTCTTTCACAAGTAGTCCCACATAGTCTCTTTTTAATGATCTGCAGAGAGACACAAATTCACTGGTGGTATTAAATTAGAAGTGAAAAACAACAGAGACAGCAGGTGCATTACAAATGGGAAAGAGAAATGAAAAATATAGGAAGGAGAAAGGAAATGTAACAACATTTGGGAAAAACAGGAGAGCATTACAGTGTGGGGAACAGTAAGACACATGTATGCATGGTATCAGGCAAAGATTGACCAAGGGAGATCAAAAATGTGCCAAGAGGAAGAGCTCAGCAGTAGGAGGGGAAAGAATAACAGTTCTTTTCTCCTCAATGCTGAAGACTCCTGCAGATGGAGGACACTGGATACCCTTTGTGGTGAAGTCTTCATGCATAGAGCTGTGCTTGTAAAACAACATGGATACAGTTCCAACAGCCTTTCGTTGGAACAAAGAGCAAATGGAAGTATTTAAGGATCACATAATGACTTTTGATAATTCCTAAACAATCACATAACCAGATCAACCTCATCAATCACATGCTGATCAACCTCTCTTCCTCATGTGGACAACTGCATAAGTAAAGGTGATGTCCATGTGAGCCTGACGCCATCCAATCAACTTTTGTTTCCACCTGAGAAATCCTTCAAATAACATTCAGAGTAGGTTTAACATCAGTTATCACTCTGTTTGATTATTCCATTCCTAAGAGAATGGATTTCAAAGCTGCATTTTCCAGTTGAAGATTAAAGAGCCACTTCTAGGCTTCCTACCTTCTTTAACAAAGTAAAATTCCACTGTGTCTCAAAAGCTAAACATTAATACAGATGAGATTTGCTGTCATTTTAGTAAATGTTAGCAGCAAACATTTAGCCAGATACCCATTACTTTCCCACTCAAACCTCATCTATTCATGTTGAGAAGCAAACTGGATTTCTTATACCCTCATGCTGCCTTCGTCTTGTGCTCAGGGAGACCCGCCACTGTTGGACCCCAGCTTTTCTGCTCGGCTTCACAAAGTGAAAGCAGGTTGTTGCCTCCGGGCGTAAAGAGGGCAGCTTTTCACGCCTGTGATGCACAGGTACCCCGCTGACCTTTTAAAGCAGGCTGCTGCCCTCCAGGGAGGCTGCTGGAGCAGGGGGAATGCTGCTGGCTCACCGCATGGCACACGTGCGAACAGCAGCTCGCCACATCTGATGCTGTGGTATGTACTTGGCACCGGAAAGCAACACACATTGCTGCGGAGTGCAAGGCAAGAAAATAATCTTTTCATTGCACAGCAGCAAGCAGTGGAAGTCCATTTAGCTAGCCTTGCATTTCTTATAGACACATCACCTTCATACTGCAGGCAGAGTCACAGCACTTGCCTCTGACTACAGCACACATCCCCAGAAACACGGGTGGAGGGGAGATGGGGAGCCAAGAGAAATCTCTTAGCACGGGGGAGAGCTGGGCCCTCTCCATCTCACCATGCAGAGTCACGAACTCCTGGCCCTGCTGCTGGGGAAAACAGAGGGAAAATCCCACATCCTGGTAAGAAGCCAGAGCAAAAGTATGTCCTGTGGATTTTGTCGGAGGTCTGGCACTTCCTAAATCAGGTCTAATTGCCATACAAGATAGGATGAAGAATCTTTTAATTCCCCAGAAATTGTCCCCAAGGCTGAGCACTCTTAGTGCTCATAATCTTGTGCACTGAGTCATATTAAATAAGTTGCAGGACTCAGCCTAGGTCTGCCACACTTCCTCCAGTGCACTGCTTTAGAAAGAAGGATGAGCTGCAACCTGAGCCTAAAAACCAGGGCGTGCATTCTCTTCCTCCACTTTCCTCAGCTTTATACCTAAAGCAGAGCAGGAACTAGGTGACTTATATGCTGTCAGCACCTTCTATGTTTTTAAGTTTTCTGTCGGGGCACAGAAGAGCCATAATAATGAAGAACTACATTATCTCACTTTGCATCAGATTTTCCACCTCCCTCTGTGATTTACCATGCCAAAATCTCTGCTATTTGAGTGATATGGAAAGCGGGAGACGAGGGCTCAAAACCTGCAATTTTGCCTAGAATAATGCAGCAAATACAGTCTAATTAGAAATTAATATTTATGAGCTATGTTCCTCTAACATAATTCGTTCTGCCCCGAAGTATCACTAGAGTATCACTTACGAGACAAGAAGGTTTGAGGTGAAGTCTCTTAGTAGAGAAACACAGCAGATGCCATGTGGGGAGCAGCAGCCTGGAGGCTGACAGGACCTGGCTCTGCAGAGACGCCGGCCTGCAGGACAGGGGCAGAGGAGCCCAGGGACAGGAAAGCTCCGAGACATCAAATACCTGCTGGCTGAGAGCTGCTACAGCTGCAACAACCGAGAGGGGCTGGTCCTCATCAGCTGCGCAGGGCCGCGGGCTCCTTCCCGGCGGAGGCGGACGTGGGCGCGTCACGTGCGGCCGTGTCCCCGCAGCCCGGCTTCCTGCGGCCCTGTCCCCGGAGCCCCGCTTCCCTCGGCCGTGTCCCTGCGGCCCTGTCCCCTCAGCCCCGCTTCCCTCGGCCGTGTCCCTGCGGCCCTGTCCCCTCAGCCGTGTGCCCTCAGCCCCGCTTCCCGCGGCCGTGTCCCTTCAGCCGTGTCCCCTCAGCCGTGTGCTCTCAGCCCCGCTTCCCGCGGCCGTGTCCCCTCAGCCGTGTGCCCCCAGCCCCGCTTCCCGCGGCGCCCCCGCGGAGGGCAGCGCTCAGCCAGCGCAGCGACTGCGGCCAGCGGGGAAACGCCACTCTCTCGGCACGGCTCTCTGGGCCAATGTCCCTGAACAACATCCCTGCCTTTCTTTGCCTGTTGGCTTGTAGAACTAAGTCCTAGAAATGAGTGTCCCCCAAAACGGAGCTTCCACACAACTGGATGCTTAAAGAAACCGCACCACAAGGCGTGTAACGAAGCTGGGAATTAAACACTGGGGAGAAAGTCAGGATTTGACTGACTGTATAAAGGAGGCCTTGTCCCATCAGAAGTCAACCGATGACTAAAACCGGGAACAAAGCAAACTCGGAGCACCTACAGAACGGAGAATACCCTCGAATGAAGCCAACAGCTAAAAAAGAAAAGAACGATTAGAGCTATATCCCCTTTCACCTCCTAGCAGTATGTAAACACATTAAGGCCAAACTTAGACTGAACTGTTGGGGGTTGTGACAAGTTTTCTCCAAGAACCTGTGTTTTCAGTCCAGCACCTGAGATCTTTGCCCAAGCTCCACATTCCTGCACACCCCACAGCTCTCCTTGGCTGGGGTGTGGGAGAAACACAAGACCAATTCTTCAGCCAAGACTCATCTCAATGGCAAAAACAACGAACTAAGAATATACTCACGGTGTCAGCAGGTCCTATAAATTAGACTGCAAGGGTTAAGAACAAAATAAATGGCAGGATATACTGAGTTTCAGTTACAGCTTGTATACTGAAAGTAAGGATCCTTATTCAGGAGTGAATTTTACTCAATGAAACTCAAATTTTAAGTAAATGCAAATAGCCTACACCGAAAATGTGAAAAATAAACAAAATATCATTTAATTTAATTTGAGTGCCCAAGCAAGTAATTTTCAAGTCTGTTTAATGTTTAGGAAGAAAAAGCCTTAGTTCAGTCTCTGCAAATGGTTTTAGTTACTTCTGTGACTTTCCATCTCTTGAGGATAATCTACTCCTAATAAGGACAATTGCTTAGATTTATTACCCCACTGAGGTCTTGTTAAAGATCTAACAAAAATCCTATTTAAATGAAAAGGACAATAGAATCTTTAAAGTCAGTGTAGAGTTTAATTAAAACCTGAAACAGAATCAATGTCTTTATGCATTAGAAAAGCAAAAACAGATTTCAAAGCTGTTAAACTACATGTAATTGGCATAAACGATGCATTGAGCCAAAGTAATAAAAAAAAAAGCAGACTATCCTATGGAAATTGGAGTCTATTAATAAATAAAAAACCTGATACATGTGCATAGCACCATATTTTTGCATGCATTTTTTTATTTGCCTAATTTGCTAAGCATATCTTAGAGCAAACATGAGACACGCTAGCTGTTAAGCTGAACAAATCCAAAAGGGACAAAAAGAGACTGATTGAAATCAATGCATTAACATGAACCAGCATTTAAAAACGTTTCATAATGTTCCCAAAGAGAGCATGTAAACTGCAGCAGTCTCAGTGCAAAACTGCTGTAATCTGTGTTCCCATGTAGTCATTATTCATACATGGGAGTATACGGCTCCTACAGTCATTTTTCATGCATGAATAGTTTAAAACCCAAAATCACTGACATAAATCCACAAGGGAGACCTCCCTTTTGAAAGTTAACATCTCTAGAACTCTGGGAAGGAATGTGAAGCCAGATACCAGTCCATGTGCTGACACAACTTTTCTGTAGGGAAGGATCTGTGTGCAGCCCCCTCCGACCGCAGGCACACCCTGCCTTCCCCTGCCCCAGAGCCACCGCCGCCCGCTTGGGTCCCGTTCGCAGAGCCAAACCCAGCAAGGCCGCAGAGCCAAGCCAAGCTTTACCACTCCTCCCTTCCCCCACCGGCATGCAACTGCGACCTCGCACATAGGGAACGGAGGTCAGCCCAACAGCGGCATCGGGCACGCACTTTCCTTTGCAGGAGAAAATAAATTCTGAGACAAAAACCATCCCATAGCTTATTTCTGCACTAAGGAAAAGGCACTTTTCCTTCCCGTCTTTCCCACAGGAAGGGCGACGGGCTGGCTGGGGCGGGCAGACGCGCGTGGGCTCGGTGCACGGGCTCGGTGCACAGGAACTGCGCTGGACATGGAGCTCCGGCTCGGCCGTCCCCTCGGGCTGGCCCGGATGGCCCCCGAGAGTGACAAAGTAAGAGTCAGGAGGGAACTGCGGTGCTGGAGTGGGTCACACGACTCCCTCGTCTGGAAAAATCCCGAAAGGATGGAATGTCACCTTCCCTCTGCAGCACATCAGTCCCTTGTTAACCATTTAATCAATTTGGTTAGAATACACTGCAAGCCCACAGAAGTGGCCATCTTATGTAGGCCTCTCTCCATTTAAAATTACAGCTCTTCCCGGTGCTACAGTACAGTCGGCGCCCTTGCTTTTAACTTGCATTTTTGCATGGATGTTCAGTATTTAGTGCTGCCTTTTTAAAGTCCGGAAACACCTGCCCGAGGCAAGGCCAGCCGCGTGCCCTGCCACCAGGTCCCTCTGGGGCGCGGGTGGGCGGCGGTGGCGGCCGGGTCCCTCCCGGGGTCCCTGCCCGCGGGTCTGTGTCACCTACCCCGCAGTGCCGAGACGCGAGAGCCCTCTGGACAAGCACCGTGGAACACACCGTGGGGTGGCTGCAGCACAAGCTGTGCCATACCTCGGTCTCCCCTTGCGCCTGGTGCCAGCACCGAGGGGGAGCGCACGGTGACACGCGAGTGCCACCGGCTAAAGCACCCGGAGGGCGGCACCCCGAGNCTCCCTGCCTCCGTCCTGCACGGCCCGCCCGCCGCAGGGAGCGGGCGCGGAGCCGACGCCCCCACGCTGTGCCCGAGCCCGGCCCCGCACTGTCCCCCCGCGCTGTGCCAGAGCCCGGCCCCGCACTGTTCCCCTGCGCTGTCCCCCCGCGCTGTCCCCGGGCCCGGCCCCGCACTGTCCCCCCGCACTGTCCCTCCGCGCTGCGCCGGGGGCGCGGAGCTCGCACCGGTGCGCCGTGAACGAGGGCCCGTTCCACGCACGGTTCCTGCACGGCAGATGGGCGACTCCTAAATGCGCCTCAGGCCGGCGATTTTGAGCGCAATAAGAGAGGGGAAATGTCCGATCTGAGGCCTGTGTGAGAGACATATTAAAACACTTAGTGTGCAGTGCATCCTGGGGGTTGTATTCCTCAGTGACCTTTTTAAAGAAATGTGTTCTGAAATCTCGTCAGGGTCTGCAGTAAGACACAGCTGTTTACAAATGGTAGCCAGTACTAGGAATTAGATTACCCATTCCACTTGGTGGCAAAGAGCTCCGTATTTCCCATTCCATCCCCTCAAGAAGTGGAAATGTAAATTTAGTGCTGCTATTTTTTAAGTTCTTTCACTACAGATAAAAAGCTTAGCACAGTTTCAAGGCAATGAGGAGTGCTATGAAGCTGGGACGAAATCGTGGAGCATCCCAAGCACTTTCAACCACCTCTATAGCTAACAAGCAGAACTACATCTTGGTGAGTTATGACTAAGCTCCAGATAAAAAATACTATAGAAAATATATTAATAGCTGCCAATGACAATTCTAAGCAGGATTTAGGATCTCTTTTACATTAATGTTTTGTAGTTCATTTGCCACATACATGAAACAAATACTATCTTCCAATTCAAGGATGAGTGAAATACAACCATGGAAGGTAACATTTGAGTCTGCTTTGCTCTTTGTACACATGCACTTTCTTCTGGCAATAAAAGAATTACCAAGAGATAAGAGATAGGCTTCTCAAAAGATATTTCACATAACAACCTTACAGAACAACTGGCCTGGCACAACAGCTGAGTGACATGGGGCAAGAGTGGAGCTCCACAGTGTCAACAAGCTTTTCTGACAGAACACAGATTTACACTCAGTGACTATTTTCATTACTGATTAGGTTTCCACGTCTTCACAAGCACATTCCAGTCATACTTCCAAAAGTATCTGGTCAGTCAGCACAACCTTGTATAGCAGTAGACAAAATGGCATATGCATAAAGTTTGCCTACAGGGGAGAAAAGGCAAAATACAGGCATGAAGGTGAGGAATGTCCCAAACACAACTTTACCCTCGGAAGCGTCAGTGCTTCATGTAAGCAACAGGTGGTTCCTAAAGCTGTGCCTCTGAAGGAGGCAATACTTTGTCCACTATTTTTCCTCCTGTTTTTCTTTTTAGTCATGATACGTCCTGAATTAAAAGTCTTACAGCAGATACCCCACTCCCACAATAAAAGTTATTGGAGAGACTTTTTTATAAAAACACAGATGCTTCTTTAGTAAACTTATCCTGTTGGGGTAACGGATTGTTGTCCCTGTCCTGGAGGAGGCTGATGCTGGGCATGTGGCTGCTCTGTGTGCCTTCCCTGATGCAGAGCCCTGGGACTCTCCTTCCAAGCCTGGATCATGATGTTTTCATGTCTGACACCAACTCTACCTATGGCTGCACTCACAGAGTGTTCAGTGAATATTTACACCGCTACAGCATCTGACACTGTATCAGCCCAGCACTTCCCAATATTAGGGGTATGGAGGAATACAGATATAGTACTTTACTTCCTTCTGTGCATCATCCCACTCCAGGAAAGGAAACAATTTCTCACAGGGCTTAAGCCAAAGGTGAGGCCTACAATTAACTAGGGCCACAAATACAAATGTTTTGATAATTACCTCAATGGAGAGGTAAATGTTTCAGCACTAATGCCTGAAAGCTTCAAATTGGGTGACACATTTTCAAATCAGCCTCAGAGTGATGAACAACCCAAAGGAAAATTTATAGCCACTTTGGAAAGTGTTAATGCAGATTAAATCTAGTCAATAGCAGAAGTCAGGTTATTCATAAATTCTTCTGGTTCTCAGATCTGCTCTTCCAGAAGAAAGGCACTTTAAGAATGCAACAGATGCTTTGCTTTTGAGCACACTCCAGCAGATCCCGGTACAGCTCATATACACCTGAATGAGCAGGAGTTCATTCAAGTGAGGGAACAGGCCTGTCCCACATCTGTTATAATTTACCCACTTGTAGCACTAACACCCAGTTATCTCTCAACTCAAACCAACCAGACAAAACCAGGAAGACGCAAGGTGTAAGAGTAGCTAGCTCTTTTTCATCCTGTTCACAAGGACCCTGAATTAGCAATTGTGTTTAGGTAGATGTTTTTCTGTTTGATAAGCACCCACACAGAATCCAGATTTATAAAGGCAAGCGTTACTGGAATGGGAGGATAGAATTGTTCTTTAAGTCACGACAAGTCTGATCTGTTGGAGAGCTAGGTTAAATGAAAAAGCTTGAAAATTAATGTTCCCATTGTGTCACTGCAGGATAAATCTTTCTTTCCAGTCTCCCTTCCAATCTGAAAATTTCTGAAATGGTTCACAGAGTGCCACAGACACCACTCAGCCTGCTCTAGGAAACTTTCCTTTCTCCCATCACTTCTAAAGCTTTGCTCTATTCCACAAGCAAAATCCCAGCTCCTCCACAACATTGCCTACAAGATCCCAGATGACACATTTCCCTTCTCTAACCCAACTTGGGAGCATCAGGTGTTCTCACCCCTGAGCACTGCTCAGTTCCTCTCAGAGATGTCTGCCCCTTCCAGAACACAGGAGGCAAATGGGTACCCTCCTCGTAGCTTTCTTCACACCTGCAGAAGTTGCAGCAACAGAGTATAACTGGCAGTACTTCTGCAGTGAGCTCAATGTTCACCACCCACACAAGCAGGGAAAGTACAGGAACATCAGGAACAACTGAGGAGGGACTTGGGTTTTTCTTTGTGAAAACCCTTTTTGTTTACACAGACTGTAGAAAAGTCAAATTTTCTTGAGCACAGTTGTTTTTTAAAAGCAGGAGGTATTTTCTTTGCTCAAAATTTAAAGAGGCACTCAAATGCACAAAGCATAAACATGCTTTTAGCATTTTATTAAGCAAGCTCCTTCTACTGTCACAATGACTGGTCATATCTTACTGTCACCTTTCCCCAGTTACTCACTAGTGCTGCATGAACATGCAGATACACTCATCTACTATTAAAACAAAATGCAACAAAGCCTCTACCCAACTTTGGATCTGCTTAAACTGACAGTAAAGTCACAAGTTAGAGTAGGAACAATATTTAAGTATTCTCAAGAAAATACAATTAAATAACAAAACTAGAAAAAAAATCACAGCAAGTCCTATAAGAGTGTTCAGACAAGAACTTAAAATAACACCTCACTTCTTTTCAGGTTACCATTTGTTTTGCGCTACATTTAAATACTGAAGCATGCTGGCAGGAAAAATATTTGTTATTCTTCTACCCTTTCTCTAGGCACTGTAAGACAGTCATTCTGCAGCAAAACTTCTGCCGAGGTGGGCTCTGGTGGTGGAATGCATTTAGAAATGATGGCCAGATGATAGCACAGTAAACGTCCTTCTTTTGAAGGGCTGTACATGTCTATTAGAAATATTCCTTGTTCCATATGCATGTGGAGGATTAGACATACACTCCTCACACAACAACTACCTCCCGGAACACGTCAGCAGAGTATTTACTACCAAATCCAGAAGGAGTTTGTGATTCTTACATTGTCTCCATTAATGAGAAAAATGTCACTACACAAAAGCTCTCGCTTTTTTTTCCTTTCTTATCAAATCCTTCAAACAGCTGATAACTAGCTTTTATAGATTGGAGACTCAGATGGAATTCTGAATCTATTATTTTACTAAAACCCCAGGGGTCAACTTATCACCTGAAAACCATTTTACATGGACAATTTGACTTTCATGTGGAGTGTCAGAACATACCCTAGATGGAAATCTAAAATAAATTATATGGAATAGTGCCTTCTTTGTGCTGAAATTTATCGGTCCCACACTACAATAATTTTGAAAATTGTATCCCTTAAGCTACAGTGCTGAGATATTATTAACTGCTTGAACTGAAAGAGCAGTTCTGATCGGCTGCTATAAAGTCTATGGACAGAGACTAATTTCTATTGAACCACATGCTTATCCAAAGCTGTGTTCCACCATTGTGAGCTGCCAACTTTATTTTCTTCCAGAATACACTGCCCATCTTTTTACCATCATCCTCAGTATGTACTGTCACTTCAGCAAATCCATTCCAGAAGCTAAGAATGCGTCTAAGCTTCTGCTAATATAGTTGTCTGAGACAATCACACCCAGGAGACAGGGAGGGAGACAGATCCACTTGTACCTCTTATCTTCCTAACACAGGTTATTTTCCTCACTAAGCAAGCCTCCAGTCTCTGAAATGCATCTCTGGGATATATCACAAGATAAGCAGATCTATTTCATGGCCAACACTTTATTTATCACTTGTGATGCCATACTTTGGAAATAAAATTATTTGACAATGTGCTGATGCTTTGGTCAATGCACCTTTTACATCTGCTAGTACAATTTTTAAAAACCAAACTGACCTCAGAGCCTAAAATCTTTGTAATTGAGAAGATACTGAAAATGAGAAATGATACAGCTGCTGGATGACTATTCTTTGAGTAGAAGTTCCCAACTAGACAGAAAAACCTTCTCTAGGCATAACACATAAGACACAAGGATGGAGCTCTGGGATAAAAGAAGTGTATTTCCTACACCCAAGAACCTAACAAGTCTGGACTACAAAGCTAAAATATTACACCACAACCAGGAAAAGAATTCTAGTAATAAATGGTACTGCCTCACTTTCATTCAGATAAATTAATAGCCTTTATAAACAGAAAGAAATTGCTAAAAAGGAGGTTCTGATTTGCACATCCAAGTTTCTACATAGCACTACTTTTACTTTTTCTTTACTAGACAGTGTCAAGCTCTCCACGAGGCATTCAAAACTAATGAGAATCCACTGTGGCAAATCAGTCTCTCTAAGCAGAGAACCTATTGCTTCTGGCAATGGCATTCTGCTCACTAAGACCTTTGCCAGGCAGGGATTTGAAAACCAAGGTGTGGCAGGTCTCTTCCACGTTTTAATGCCTGTCTGTCCAATATCTTCCTTTTATTTTAGGATGGATCTAAGAAGCAGCAGGAGCCCTGCAGTAAGTGAACTCTTGTCCTGAATGAGTGGATTGGCTGCTTAAAGAAACACCATCAAAGGTACTGGCAAAGCAGGATATAATAAGAATCTGTGAAAATATGACTTTACAGAGTTCAATGGCAAGGTTCACTGTATTACTTACTACACAGATTAAAGCATACAAAAAAGAGTAATATTTCTGTGTCTACGTTCATTACATCCTACCATTTATTAAAGAGACCAGAGCAAGTTAGCAGCCTTTTTCTGTCTCACCCAAACAACAGGAATTCTCTCACATCACAAATTCACAGTACTGATGATAAGGTACTAAGAAAAGTGCCAAGTTCGGAGTTTTCCACTTGTACTGATGAATATTCTGAGCACTTTTAAGTGCTTAAACTGTTGAGATATGTGTTTTGGAATTTATTTCTATAAATTATAGCTTAATTAGATCAAAAGAAGAAATCCATAATTTCAAAGGATAAAGCCTGAATCTAGCCTGAATCTAGCTGGAAGTGTGATCAGGTATCAACATGCAGCAGCTTAAAACAAGTTACGCAAGCTGACCTTAATATGCGTGAATATCAGGTTTCCAATGTAGAAATACGTATTTCTCAATATACTTTCCTGAGCAAAAATCCTGTCATTTATATGCAAATCAGACTATATTCTGCAGCTGATTCTTCTGTGCTGAAACCATGGGAATTATTTGCACTTAATAAAGCCTCATAAATAGATTTTGCCTCTAAGTGGGTGGGGGAACAGCAAATATATCATAGCCATTTACAGTTACAAGCGTCTTTTTATTTTGAAAGTTATATGCATCCTTTAATAGGAAGTTTCACAGTTACAAAAGAAACATTGTTTCCTTTAAATAAACAAAATACCCTTACAGCCTTAAAAACAAAATGTTTTGCCTTATTCCCTATGCTCAGCTATCTAAAATGTAGAAATTGTCATCTAGGTCAGTCAAAAAGACAGTTTGTTTGACATGCTAGATCTATGCAGTATATGTTAAATACAGGAAGAAATTACTTGTTATTATATGTAGGCACTTTTATTATATTTGAAAGGACATATACCTTCTCCATATGAAGTATGTCCACCCAGTACCAGGTATTGCGTTTCTGCAAAACGTGTTAACATTTTCACGCACCACCAATTAGATGTGCCCCTCAAGTCCTGGCACATGGAAACTATCCGTTTAAAAAGCACAAGAGGACAGACTGGGGATCACTCAAAGAACATTCTCCAAAGTGTAGTGAAGGTGTAGTGTGGTAGGCAGCATACTAAAGCAAATTTGGAAACAACTCTCCCTAACTGGTATAAACTGTCTGGACCGGGACTCTTGTTAAGGGCAGGACTGCAAGTTAACAGCAGCACAACTTTTCCAGTCACTTCACAACCAGAGGGAATAGCAACAGTGATCAGCATTGCCTAGAGACAGACTGGCGACAAAAGGGCCTCAGGAGTCCCTTGGGCTTACAGAGGTGCAGTCCTTACCCCAGCCCATTCCATCTGAAACGCCTGTCCAGAGCACATGGAGACCAGGAGTTATAACACTGGGAGAAAAGTGAAGGCCTGAACTGATACAATTTAATGTCACCTAGACTTCAAGAACAAACACAGAAGCATGGCTCAGCCAGGTTGGCCTTTATCTCAGCTGAACAGTGGCAGCCAATAAACACCTGCCCTTTTTCTGTCTGATTGTTTTCAGTCAAGCTGAAATTCATCAATGAAAACACTGTATGTGTCTCAGTTAATTCTCATGGAAGTCTTCCAAAAATTCAATGTGTTACTAGCCCTCTGCAGGAAGTGAACTTTACCCTGATTAGGACCTTCTTTTCTATTTCCTTGTTAAGCAAAGGAGGTTGGAAAAAAAACAGGCATTCACAGATCTCATTTCAGAGATATCATTAAAGATTCTGGCAGTAAAACAATTGACATGATACAGCTCTTTTGCTCTTCTACATAACATGCAGAAGGGGTGACACAAAGAGCTAATGCAAGACACTCTTTCTTTCAGAAGAGGTACCACCAATACAGTCATAATGATGCATTAGAGTGGTATTATTTGTGCTCTGCGAAATGACTGATTTTAACTATTTTGTGCATATTGGTTTCATATGGTGATTCATTCTTTATCATTATTCTGACTGCCTTTAAGAGCACCAACTTTTATACCTCACAGAACTATTCTGTGATGGTATATCTAAGTAAAAATACACCCAAATAACAAGAGTCTGACTTGACACAACTGCTCTTATTTTAACAATTACGGTAATATTTAACTCATTAAAATCTTCAAGTAAATGAATAAAGTCTACATAATTAAAATGTGCTCAAGACATACGCCATACAATGAAAATTATGTTACAATACCTTTACAGTATTCTGTATGCTATAAACTTACCTTATACACAAATGTGTCTGGCAACATGTTTAAACACTATACTTATTTTCCCACTATTTTTGAAGATTATGGATTTTGAGTGCATATTGCATTTTCTTCAGGCACAGATATGGTTGACCTCAGTTTACATTTTGAAATCAATATGTGTGATAGGACAAGGAAGCATATAAGGAAGTTGAAGTTAAATTAAAAGCAGGTATAAGCATGTATTTTATTATGGAGAATCACACAAGTAAGCTAGTAAAATCTGACTTCTCGTCACATTGAATTTTCTTTCACTACTCCATTATAGGAAACAGTATTTTTTATAACGCAAATTTTGTAGAATCATCCACAGAATAAAATCTGTGGCATCCTGTTGTATCCCCAAAGAATTACTTACACAATCCCATTGTTTGAAACTCAAGCCACTCATTTGATGTTACAAATCTATGTAGAATTAAAATAAGGATCAGTTTAGACTCTAACAACGTTTTTATGAACTTTAGTCTATATTTTACTCATTTTTAGTAGCTTGGTGAAATTGCCTGATGATATCCTGTTGAACTTAATTATTCTCTTTTAGCATTTGGTCAGCACCTGAAACAAAGCACAGCCATCTTTTGCCATTTTATTCACCTTAGGAAAGTTAGGCCCTTATATGGATAAAAGAACTCAGTGTCTCATGTGCACAAGAAAGGCAATATTCAGTGAGCCTGTCTGTGAAATGAGAGCACACCAGCTTCTCCATGTCACTCTTATCACAGGTAATTTGGGGAGTTCCACCAGAGAGCAATTCAGCCCAGTTACAATCTGAAATATCTTCTGACAATGCCTGCCTCTTTCTAGTGACTAGACAGGGAGTCCAGGTGAACTAGGTTTATCACTTGGTGTGATTCAATTAAACAACAGAAATTACAGCTCTCCATAGCTGTGTCAACACTTACCTTCTGGGGCATGACCTGGGGTTTTGGTCTCCTGGTCATTTATATGAAGCATCTTTTGAGAAACACCACTGTATCTGCCTGGGAGCCATCTGTTTTCCATGGAAATCAGAAGATGGTGATGGTCAGGAGACAAACTCTGCGTTCTTAAATCTTACCCTGATAGAGAACTGGAATGTGTACACGACTAGGACTGCTGGGCCAAATGTAGCAGTAGTGTACTAATTCTGAGTTACATCAGCTTGGAAGCTTAATTAAACAAAATCAGACAAAAAGAGATCTGACATACTAATAACTTTGAGATATAATAAAATCCTTGAGGTGTAGAAAATTGAGTTTAGCTTCAGCCTGCTGGCATTTCCATAGTCAAAAACGTATGGAGGGGTGAGTATTGAGGCTGCTTACGCTGAGCCATTCTTTCATGCAGAGAAAGAGTTATATCAAGTCAAAAGTAAGGAAACACTGGAGTCAAGTAAAACATTATTAACTGAGAAAATTACAACCTGGTAGTGCAGCAAAACATGGCTGCATTTGGTTGCACCACAATCAATGTTGAAAGAACACACAGCTAATGTTGCACATGTGATTGTAAATTTTAATTCCTCACATTCTGAATAATAAACAGTAAAAATTAACATTCTCTTGGATTTTAGGCAATATCCTATATTCTACTAACTGTTGAACTTGCAAGGTCTACTATTCAAACACTAAAGCTACAAGATGATATCCAAATCCAATGCCTGGTGCATAAATCTGTATTAGGACACATGAATGTCCATTTTATGACCTTGAGTGTGAAAGTGAACAGGCAACAGAGTTTTAGAATATTTTTACAGACATTTAACAACTGGTTTGCTGAGAATCTGGAAACATCTGCTTAAGTAGCTCTTTTTTATTAACATGTTCATAGCACTGTCAAAGGAATATCTAGAATCTAGAATAATTTACCATTCTATTACTTCTGTTTATAAATCTAATTATTTTACAGAATCAGCACTATGAAAAATTCAGCTTTAGAGAAACTGAAAGAAAAACCAAAATAAATTACAAAATTTCCAAGGAAAGAGTCTTTCATTCACTTAAAGATTACTTGAGAAGCAGGACATGTTACTACAAACTCCTTACTAATGGGATTTTCTGTTATCTATAAAAGCACCCTCAGTTCATGAACTATTCTCCTTTGGCACATTTCAATATTTTTATTTATAATCCTGAAAACAAGCAAGGTCAACGAACAAATACTGAAGTACTTATCAAAACAAGATATTATTTCTTATATTCTATAAATTCAACATCAGTTTTGTTATTATATACTCTATGCAGCAATCCAGCTATTGATAAATAGGTATACAACAGAAATCAAATTCTCTTAATGGAAGTCTTCACTGTATAACTGACTGAGTTCTTTCCCCAGCACTTACAATGTATTTTGTTTACATGTTTTACAAAATACCATCAAATATTCCAAGAAAGGGCTTGACATCATTGGTTTCATCATCAAGAAGATACCTAAAGAAGATTAAGCAAACAAACAAACAAATTAGATATAGCACATCAAAACCTATGAAATCAGGAATACTATATAGAGGCAAGAGAAACCAAGGCAAGCAAAATATTTGTCAGTAATTCCTCTTTTAAGAGAAGCTAATTGTTACTATTATTGTGAAAACTAAACTTTTTAACAATGAACATTAGAAACTAACATGTTGCCTAAAGGTCTGTGTTCCATGAAGAACTAAGCACTGGAACACTGAGGAAACAGAAAAACTTATGTAAGTTTTTATTACCTAGGATCTACTTCTTTTTCCTGTTCTTTCGTGAAAATAAAAAAATCTTTCCCAGTGAATTTAGAAGAGTCTGAGACTATTTCTGGGATGGAAGAACATTGTACATTTTTTCGCTCTTGGGAAGGACTTGAATGCTTTTTTTCTTGAAAACTGAGCTGCAACGTAAAAGTTAAAAAGTATATTTGGTTAAACCAACAGAAACTCCCAGATTGTTGTGGAATGTAGTACTGGTATTTAATTGATATTAGGGTGTTTGACAAGGACCAAGCATGTGATGAATCTAACTATATACTGGATGGAAAAACTATCAAATTGAGTAAATAGTTTTGAGATCATGCTATATAAAGTAAATTCATATCCTATTTCTTTGGATCAGGAATATCCCACTGAACACAGAATGCATGCAGGTTTAGACAACACAGAGAGGTTCAGAAATTCAGGACGTCCTAATTGATTCATAAGTCAGATATGGCAAATATATTTACACAATAAATACTCTAATTATAGAAAATTCTGTTATCAATACATTTTTACTCACCAAAGTTGTATTTCTATTCTGTACAGATAAATTCACTTTTGATGTGCTATTGACCACAGAAACATCTGAGTTCCGAATATTGGTCTCATCTTGTACTGTGCATGAACTGAAAATACCAAGTTGAATAATTTCAGTATTTTTACAGAAGTGCAAAATTATTTGCTTTTCAGTTCAGGATTTTCTACTTATTTCCCTGCACACTTAAATAAAAACCAAATTAAAATCATTCAACAATTCATACCTTTTGAACATTGATATTTCACTCACTTTTATGAGTGAACAACCTTCTATATATTTTATTACACAGATACATGTGAAATACAGACAATATGCTAAACTGAATAAAATAGTAGTAAATTATTTAAGTCTCACTCTTTCGAAATGTTATTTGTGGCTTTGCTTGTTGTATACTGGCAGAGGGGTTGACATTCATCTGGAATTTGAAGGCAGATATTTCCATGTTCCGTGAAAGAATGAAAGTTTTAAAAAGAGAGTTGAGAAGCAGCAACAACCCCTGCTAAATATTTCACATATTATGATAAATAATACTTTGAAAATTATGGAAGTGTCTTAACACTTGAAATATTTCTTCTGTGTGTTTTGGGCTAATATAAAGATAAGCAGAGATACACGGTCAGTCTACATTATGCAACAATAATTATGCAGTTGCAGGCCATCAAAAAAATTTTAATTGTGACTTTTTCAATTCTCCCTTCTGTATTAGATTTGTCACAATATATGTGACATTCAAGGTAGAATAATCAACCTGTCAGTCAAGTCAATTAACCAAAAATTTCAGGTGATTCCATTCACTGTATATTAGAATAATTTATTCTCAAATAATAGCCTGTAGAATAATTTCTATGTAGGAAAGAAAAAAGTTTGTTGAAATAACCTTACCCAATTCTCTACTGACAAAATTACTAGCAAATACTAATTTCTCATCATCAATATCATCCCAAATATCATCTCTCAGTTCAAAGTCCACATTCAAAGCATCTGAAAAACAATATTTGCTTTTATCTGTATGGCAGAAAAACATGAAGCATTAATTTAAAGATCAAAACAGTGAACATCCTAATTTTAAACATTAGCAATAACTTACTACTCTTTCCACAGTTCCAGGATTGCAGTTGTTTCTGAGATACTTCTAAGGTATTAATATTATCTACCTGGTCCACTGAAGGTGAGGAAGATGACAGTTTATTGCTAGACCTATTTAAAAAAAAAAATCAGTGACATGTCAGTAAAACAGTTGCAGAAAGTTGCAAAATAATTTTATTCACAAAACAATTCTTAGTAGTACCTTGGCAAGGCTGGCAATAAAGACTTAGGTGTAAATACAAATTGTTTGAGATCCACATTTTCAGCTTGATTTAACATCTGCATCTAAAGAAAGCAAAATATTTTGACTTATAAGATATAAAAATACTGAGAACAGACATTTTTTAACAAGCTTAACGACATAATCAATATTTTAAGTTAGCATAATATTTAAATGTCATAAAATCTTTCTGATGTCTGCTTTTCTAACGTATTCAGTTAAAAAGGTTTGAATTATGTGCGTATAGTGGAGCTATCCAAGCACCCTGGCAAAGCCAGACTGGTTGACTCTCATCTGTATTAGTTGTAGGCTAAATAACTCGCTATTGCAAACAGACAAGCAAACGAAACTGTGAGGTGGAAATAAAACCCTTCTATACATCAAATGTCATTCTTGCTGCAGAAAGACCTAGTTTAACACTGCATTCAGAAGAATAAAGTGCAAGCCATGAAATCTTTCAGAGGTTTAAAACTAATATGGATGGTTTTCTTATAAACAAGTGGATCTACCTGCCAGTGAAAAAAGATCTCTTACCAGCATGACTAATAAATATCACAATTTGTTTCATTCAGGTCATATTTTGCCAAACCAAGTCACAGTGCAGTACCTTCCATCGATACCTCCGAACCTCACCAACCACAACCTATCAAATGCCATAAAAGGAAAAAAACATAGAGGACATGCACAAAAGTGGACCATTGGAAGTGTTCCAAGGAGCAGCAGAACCTATCAAAGATTCCTGGACCTCTGTATTTCTTTACTTTTTGCACTCCACACAGAAAAGTCCAACTTGGATGTTCATATTTAGTGATAAAATTCTCTCTGCAAACAATGCCTACAAATATGTAATAGATTAAAATAAACCTATGAAATGGCTGACTGCATTCAAATGAACCTTTAGCCGTTTTACTGGGGGTATAGATGAAACTGAGTTCCTGCTCCTTAAATCAGCTAGGTACAAAGAAAACTTTGTGTCTCCATTCATCTGTGACTTTGGAGGTACTCCAGTTTTACCTGAGAAAATGAAGCAAAATAATCTTCAGATTACTTATAAGGGATAAATCCTGATTATTTTCAAATTACTTTGAAAAACTTTGTCACTAAGCTTAGTATCTTCTATTAAAAGATTCTAAAAGATTTAACACGCTAACTACAAGATATAACAGTATTTATATAAAATAGTAATAAGCTTGACATTTTCTTAAATCATATCCTATGTCCAAAAATATTAATCATTGTAGTGCTTATAAAAGTGCTATTGACAAAGCTATTTGTAACTGCTTTTATGACTGCATTATAACAACAACTCAGGCCCCATTCCCTTGCTTGTCTTATTTCTGTTAACATAGCCATTGGTATGATGGGAGCTGATCTAAATTGCATTTGTCCGAAAGTATCAGAAGTAGTAGATTTAATGAAACTCACAGCAGTCATGCCCACACACATCTTTATTTTTACAGCGGTGGTTGCATTCTCTGTTTCCATATTTCTTGTAAGCAATCTCTTGTTTAGATCTGCCTCCTAGATAAATACAGAAATTCAAACAGTAATATTAGATACCAAACACCCATGATTTTTCTTACTTTCAAAATCATCAAAGAATTACACTGTAGTACTTGACAAGTAGAAGCAGCAGCATTGTATTTTTATTACCTTTGAGAAAGAAACAGCAGGGATAAATAAAGATCTAGCTCCCTACTGAAAGCAAAATTCAATTTTCAGTTGACCTTGGTATTAGCCAGATACTGTGATCTGACCATTTACCTGTATCTACTTTTGCTGCTGGCAGGCTTTGGGGTGAGCCATAACATATATCAAGTGTAGATTCAGCTTTCAATTTTTGATTTGTAGCCACCTTACGTCCCTCTGGTTTTGGTGTCAAGTAGAAGGCCGTATATGCTTGCTGTATATCAAGGCCAACTTGGGAAAAAAAAAAAGACAAAAATATTTAAAACTGTTTTAAACTGTTTCTATACTACTGATTATCTTCAGTTTTCTAAAGTGTTTAAGCAAGTAAATGTTATTCAAAGATCACAGAAATTTGTTAAAATAATTTGCCCTTAAAAGCACACTTTTATATGACCAGATTCTTTAGGATTGAGATTCAAAAACCCAAACATTTTCAGAATTAAAGACATAGTTACTAGAAGAACAACAAAATTAGTCCCTTTAACCGAATGTTCTTGTATTGTTTTAAAACTACATTTATCTATGGCTTTGCACTGCTGATAAAATTTCAACTTTTAAACTGTTCTACAGTCTGTGTTCAGGAGTATCAGCAGCTCTGTATTGGCAAAGGCATAAAACGAGTATGTTGGTAATACTTCTCAAGCTGAATGTTAATATTCATGACAGACTGAGAGACATCCTTTGTAAAAAGAGTTATTTTGTCTTTTCTTAGGGAAATAAAATTTGCTGGAAAACCAGACAGGCTTTTAAAAAATGTAAGATTTCCTTCAAGTCTGAAATAGGAACACACTTCAAAATAAGTAGAGACTAGGAAGACCTGGTTTTAGTCTAATTTCACTGTTAGCAGTTTCAGAAAAATTAACTGTTGGGCTGAGTTTTACTGAACTCAGTACAACGTGTAGATAAAAGGACAATTTTAATTTGTGTGGTTAGAAAACCCTTCGTTTTCCAGAGCCACAGGTCTAACTATAGAAATATAGATTATTGCAGACTTGATTATTGTAATATTCTCAATGTTTAATATTTACCATGGAAGCATCAACTACACTTCAGTTAATCCAGCACACAGCAATCTTCTTTACTGATGGGGCGTGATGACAGAATTTAATGGAGCCAGTCTGTTTTTAATTTTTTTTTTCAAAGTTTTGTGTTTCAAGGTTGTAAAGGTCTCTCCTCGTATGCTGCTATAGTTTCAATCATATGGAAACTGACACTGAGGGGACCCATGTTTAAATCTGCACACGATAAGGCACGATATTTTCAGCTGTAGGAATTTCTTGCTACCAAAGTGGAGATGAATCCATATCCAATGCCTCTTTACTACAATGCAAAACCTAACCATTCACAAAGACAGTTCTGCTCAGCATAAATAACCTATCAGGCTGATAGGTTATCCCTACTGAAAGTTAATTCACTTGAAGGAGAAGGACAAAAGAGAATCCCAATCTGTATCAACAGAGCAAAATACTGTCTCCTAGTAACAGCTTTGATGATTCCCAGTTCCTTAATGTGGTAGTAAATGAAATAAACAGATAAGTAATTAGCAGAGGTAGTATGCAATCCATTAAAACACAGTAATAGTTTTGTTTCCAGGCCAGCTCACTGTATTATACTTTGGCTTAATAGAAAGTGTTTTAGTAATTTGTTCCAAATTCTGATGCATATTGTTTTTTAATTCAAAGAATACCATAACCTACCATAATCAGAACTAATCAAATTTATACTAATGTCTTCTGATTTAAGAGCTCTTTTAACTTCAATTTTCTTCATCCAATTTCCAGTTTTCAGCAGCACAGAATCCCTGTAATGCAAAGTTTTGTTAGACATGGACAATGAAAACACAACTGTACTCTGTGGTATCTGTAACCAAGTGAAAGAGCCTGTATTTGGTCCTAGTTCTTCAGTTTTGCTTGGTAAGTGGCCTAAGAATAATGTTCCAATAATGTATGATTTATATATGATAATGTATGGCCATAAGAGGGCCAGGACCCTGCAGATCAGTTTCAGTTGTACCAAAAGTGTCAGATTTCGGCCAGAATTCTCATGAAGGTCAAGCAGTTGGAAAAGATTTTGTTTCTCTTTCCCCATTTTCTCCAAGCATCTCTTAGCCAACTGGAGAATTTAATTCCATCTCTGAGGGAAAAAACCAATTTTTAAAATATAATTAAAGAAATATAGCTAACAGGAGTAAGTAACAACTGGCGAGTCTATCTTTTTCATAGATATTTTACTTGTTTTATATTGATGGGAAAATTATTATGACTTTTCCATAATGTGACGTTGATGTTGAACAGATATTTACACGTGCTCGCTGCACTGACAAGCACACTGGCATGTTTTGGGGGTTTCTGAATCTTGTGTAGCATTTTAAATGACAACAGTGACTAGAAAATGCTGTAGGATAAAGAATAATTTTGCACTATTAGACATCAGTAGGAAGTATTGAAGAAACTGCAAGTCACAGAATAGATGAAAAGCCAACACCCTAAAAAGATGTGAGGCAAAAAACCTGATCATACATACATAATTTTCTGATTAAAAATGACTTGGTTGTCAGCATCTCCTATGACCAACGTAACATAGTGAAAGTCTGGCGCCGTTCTCTTTGTCTGCAGCTGCTCATAGTTTGTTAATTTGACGGTTACTAAGATTTCGGCCAATGTGTCACTGTATTTTGGAAGCTAAGGGAAAACGATACAGAAGACATAACTGCTAAAATATGCAAAGTAAAATACACGCCCTTCCATAAATTTCTAGCTGTTGATACAAGTACAAAGTTCAATTCAAGCAGTTTGAATTTGTGGTACAATATTTATTTGTTGTTCTGAGACATTGATATACAGTACTAACTTGCCCATAGCTGAATACCCTAAGTTTGATTAAGTACTGAGAATCAAAAACAAATGCAAAGAGAAATGTGCAAGAATAAGACTTGTGATACAGAAGTTTCATTTTGGCATCCCAACATTCCTCTGTAAGATATTTGTAACTGTTAAATTTTCGTTCTGAGAATCGAGCTACTCATCTGGTATTGTCAAATGAAAAGTAAACTAGAACTGATTGTTATAACTATAGTATTTCACACATCTATTGAGTTTTTAACTTAAAACATATCTTCATTTCTACCAACTGCAAGGTTACTTTTCAAATTTTGTACTTTAGAAAGGTAGTGTGTCTGTGTGATCCATATAAAGATGCATATCAGAACCTCAAAGCTCTTGATTACACATAGAATTGTACCCTTCCTTTGAAAGGGCACCAGCTAGGGTAATGTAATAATTTACTGTTTCTCTATATTCCTAAGTGTGATGTAGAAAATAAACATGAGTTAATACCATTTCAGTAGGCTTTATTTAGATGTTTTGCTGTCTCTAGGCTTTGTTTATATTCAAGACAGAAGAGACCTCTCAGACTCACATATAACGCTAGAATGTGAATATACTGGTTTACATCTGTAACATAAAATGCTATCAGTGAGAGAGGCCAATATATTATGGGGAATGTCTGCTCCAAGGCACTCCTTCGAGATTTAGGAGGTTCATTCTACCTACTAAGCTGAAAGGAGGTCACAATATTGTATGATTGTCTATCAGTGAAGACTCAAAATTTCTTTAAGTCAGTATTTGCTTTTTCATTTAATAATACCAGCATGAAAACATAAAATAAAAATAAAAGAATTTACCTGTTCAATTTCAAGTTCATATTTTGGAAGGTGCAAAACAGACTCTTTTATCTGGTTTCCAAAAGGAGGATGTCTGTTTAAAATCTGCAAAGATGTAAATCCAAGGAATCAAAGTCACCTGAGTATTATGTTAGCAACAAAAGCCCTTATCACTCTTGGTTCTCTACTGTCAATGATGCCCAGAATAGCAACATTACCAAAAGAAAATTCCAATACTTTTCCATGTTGCTACTGCTTCTGTTCAGTTAACAGCCAATTAACTACCAATGACTACTCAGGTTTTATATGACATGACTCTTCTATGTTGCAAAACCGTTAACTAAAGCAGAATGAATGACAAGAAAAAACATAAAAGGGTCCAGAAATGAGAAATAAATTTCTAAAGTCAAAACAGAAAAACCCAAGTAAGATTTAGAAGTCTGTTATATCTTCTAGAACACTGGAATAACAGTTTCCACAGAAAAGAAGCAGAGAGCCAAAGAACCAGTCCTAGGGTAACATTTGACTTTCCTAAAATAAGAAGTGCTTTATAGATGGTTCAGAAGATTTTTATTCTACTCCTATCTCAAATTTACAATAATGGAAATTTGGGATTCTCATAATTAACATACACTAAGAGAAACTGTAAATACATATTCCCTTTTATATTTCTCCAACACTCCTAACAGAGAAGTGCATATTGTCCTTTGTTTCAAACCATGTTAATGATGAAATTCTACATATTTAAGCAACTTGTTTCCAAAGCCAGCCAAATCAGTGAAATCATCATTCACATTAAATTTGCTAAAACAAAACATCACACACATTTTCAAGGAAAACCAGCAGTAGCTATATACCTTTTTAAATTCTACCAGTTAAAATGAATAAATCACCTAAACATCTACATTTTGCTATGATCATATAGCAAATGTATATTAACTATACTGCTTTTACTGGTAACAGTATTAATACTCAATATTTTCCCTATCATATTTATCAATGTACAAAATATAAGTTACCAATTCAAGTTCCCTTGCATTTATGTCTTCAATTTTTTTAAATGATGTCAGCCCAGCATTTACCATAGCATTTGACAGTGATACACCTGTGAAAAACATGTATACAAGTTTTATGCTAGTAAAGGACAATTAATAACCTCAAATTATTCTGAACAACTGCATTATAGCAGGTAAACCCAAAGCATAAATAATTTTATGTTACACTTGATGCAGCTTTCTGCTCAGCAAATCACTAAACTTATTTTAATTTGATTAAATATGTCAGTATTATTTTATTTAATTTCACCATTAGTAAAGAGAAAAAGAAATGCAATACAAATCAAACATGAAAATATTCAATATTTCACTGCTGACAACTTTTGCATTTTCTACAGTAGAACAGATTTTAGATCCCTTTCTACAAGAGTCAAGAAATGTGTTCTGTATATATATGATTTAAAAGCATGTCATGCAGTATTCTTTGTCTCAGAATTTTTTCCCTATTCAAGAAATTATTTAACTATGTTAAAATCATAAAGACTTCATTTTTTTTGAGCAAGTTAATTATGAAATGCACTAAAAAAATGTAGTTATTTTAATATTCTACAAGTCATTGCAGCTTTAGTAAAAAACTTTCCCATGGCATATACACCACAAAAGCAGAGAATTCCACATACACTTTTATTGCTTTTCATGATTCACAGTACTTCCAATGAGATTTACAGTTATCACAGCATATGAAAAGGCATTTAACTGACTTGGAACTACAGCCCTTTATAATAACTGCAACGATTGTAGGTAAAAAGTAGTACCAAATACTTAGAATGAATATATGGATCCTTCTCACACAATTCTGCAAAACAGTAAAAGAAATCTGAAAATTAAGCGGGGAACCTCCTTAGATACTTTTAGGTTGGTTCTTGGAAGACATTACAGCAATCTTATAAGAAAAGACTTATTTCAACCCAAGAATTTAATAATTTAGAGAAACCTTTTGTCCTTTTGTGTGTATTTGGACATCCCCTGACTTAGGGGAAGCATCTTTTACCATCTCCCTGCTCCTTTGCAGAAGCTCTGCAGTCTGAAGACTGAAAACTCTCATTTATTAATTCTGCTGCTAGAGCTGCTGCCCTGTTTCTTTATAACTGAAGCTGAAGATTAACTCTTTTATCCTAATTCCTAAAATGGCAGAAGAATTTCTGCCAGTGAAGAGAATACCAGATATAAATAAGACTTCTTCTCTTTATTTCTATCTACACTTCTGAGCAAAAAATAAACGGAGGTGGAAATTAAATTGAACAAGTAGTAAACGTCATAAATCCTGTATGGCAACTGATCATTATCCTGTCTGTCAGAACAAGCAAACAGAAATCAACCATACTATTCAGCAACAAGAGGGAACATCATTATTGGACAAGAGTTGTAGAAATGCAGTAAGAATACAACTGAATTACCAGTCTCAGCAAGGCCAAGTGTCAGTCAAAGAACAGTCACTCCTATAATGGAAGTACTGATTAATAAGGCTTTTTTAAGGTTCAAAAATAGCATACTGAGATAAGAGTTTAAAAATTAAGAATTTCTGAATATGCTACATGGTATCAGCACATTTCTGTGAACTTAAACAATTCATTTAACTTCATAAAGAACAGAATAAACTTAGCAGCCATAGCAGAGGTTAAGAATCACATCAAACTACAGGTGTCAATTCAGTGTTTGATTCAGGAAAAGAGTGAACTGTCAGAAGAATGTTCAAAAGAAGCTTGTGAGGGGAACAAATAACACTTTCGAAGTTAGCAATTCTTTGTAACATACGCTGCAAGAGCTATGACAGCATAAGAAAAAAGTAACCCAAAAAAGGAAAATTGGACAGAGATGTCTGTATACACACCATTTATATTATTAAAAAACTAAACGTGACTTTATTCTACTGAATATAGTGTACAGGAAAGGATTTGTCTACACTGCAAGTGCCATATTTATTCCACTCATCCTAACGCCACGGAAATGCTGAACATGAGGCAGATTCTTCAGATGACTGAGTTGACATCGGCACAGGTGTGGGATAGTGGAAATGCGTTGCCAGCACTCTGCACTGTGCTGTGCACAGGCTAACAAGCCCTGTCCTTGCTTTGAATCCACATGAATGAAGCATTACAGCCTCTGCACTGGAGCAGGAAAGGCTGTAAGGTACTGTACCCTATGGACCTTCGGGTTTAGCCATTCTCTAATTTGCAGATCTCTGCACTACACTGTTCAGTGCACAGCAGATGTGTCTCTAAAGAAGAAATACAGAGAACGCTGCAGTGAATTTTGAAAGCATGAAGGGATGATAAGACCAGACATCAAAGCAGGAAGATACACTACTACCTCAAACAAGTATGACTACATTTGTATAACACAGAGGACTCGAAAATTTCTGAACTCCTTTTCAAATAATTATGACAAGCCTGTACTTCCAGCCAGAAGTTCATTCAGTAACAGGATACAGTGAAAGGAAGAAGATCATTAGAAACTTTTGATCATCACGTGTATAAGAACCTCATGCACAATAAATTGATTTCTATTTCATGATTCCTATCCTTTTCAGTGTGAATTAAAAGGTTTTCATGCATACAAGTAAGAGGACCTACAGCAACAGCTGCTTGGAAAGGAAGGCATAGCCTAGTCAGGGATACGCAATCACATCAATGTGGAATATGCCCGGGATACTGAGAGGAACATTAAGGAATAAGAACAATTCTGAAATACTTTGAAAGCCTGAAGAAAATTACTAAACAGCTTACTTTTGTTATGGCAGATTCTTCTGATAACTGTGATATGCAATTGTGGCAAATAAGTAATTAGGAGACTAATTCAGTCATGTAAGCAGACACCACAGAAATTAGCAGGCTAATTATGAGTTTTGATTCTCTACCAAGATTACACTGTTATAATTTCTAACTAGTACCTACCAATTTTTTCCAATTGTTTAGACACATGAAGTGAATTTTCCCAAAGTCTGCACCTGAAACACTTTGCTAAAATCAAAGAGTTTAATAAAGCAGAGAAGTTGTTCTTAGATGATGCCAGAAAGTCAGATAACCCTGTAAAAAGAAGATTGACTTATATCAATAAACTAAAATGTAGCTTATTAGTGTATGTACCAAAAAAAAAGGATTAAATTTTACCATACATCTAGTAACTCTCAAGCCATTTCTAAATATTCTGCCAGTATCTTGTGTCAAAGTAAAGTCTTGAATAGGAATACATCCCAGCTGAGCCTGAATGAGACTGGAAAAAGAATGGGTTTGATATATAAACTATACTGTAAACAAAGAACAACATAAAAGTTAATGAGGAAAAAAAAGGAAATTCAGAATAGAAACAACAAAATACAAGATCTGTCCTCTGCAAAATGACAAAAAATTTAGCAGGTACTTCAACAGCCATAAAATGACAGATTTTCAGTAAAAAAAATAAAAAGGCAATATAATATTTACCAGTTTACTTTCATTTCTCTTGTTTTTATCTTCCCCTCCATCGGAAACCTATGCACAAAAGCATACATGTTTTCTACAGTTAATTTTACTTATTGTTAAAAAGGTACTTTCAATTTTCAATGCATTTTTAAAATACCTGATAGTTATTTTGTCTTTGTCTTTATTCAAAGTGTTCAATATTTTCTTTTCATTTGTTCTTAACTTCACATCCACAAATTCTGTGCAGTTGGAGATCATTGTAATCTGTAATAATTAAAGTTTTTTAGTAATTGTTTTAATTTGCCATTTTTTCTATCACTTCTTCTTAACTTTTTTTTCAAAAAGAACGCTTTAAAAAGTTTATTGTCCCAACACTACGACCATGAAGACACAATCCATCAGTTCTTTTTACTACTGACCAATTTTCTTTCCTCTTCCTATAAGGGCTATTATATAATGAAAGAGGATATTATATAATGAAAGGCTATTATATAATGAAAGCTCTTAGATTACTATTTCAGTTGATGGTATCTAAAATCAAATACACACTGCTAACACTTTATACAAGGCAATTACAAACAACTTTTGCTGTTACATATTTCACCTTGCTTTTTTCACATGTTAATAACAGTCACAGGAGAACAGGTGTTCCATTTTTTCATGGCAAATCTGTTCTACCACAGTATTTGCCTGAAAACAAAATGCCTTATGATTCAAATAACAACCTGTTATCTGAAAGAGGAAAGTTGCTTAAAACAGAAAGACAATTCCCTTAAAAGTAAAACCTGCTCTTGTTGCAGCTGGTTTTTGCAACAAAAAAACCGACCAAACCACAAAACAGTGAAGTGTTTAATACAAGAACAGAACAGCTGCAGCAACTTTGTATCTTCATAAGCAAGGTTAGTGAGGGAAGAAATAGTTGGAAATCCAAAGATCTCAAAGTACAAAGCCTCAAAAATACTCCATATAGAATTTAATTAGATGTATTCTCAAACTTTATATAAACAAAGCCTGAGCTCCTTAAAATAAATAACACCTTACGCTTCTTTTCTTAGACTGCTTAAAAACAATTGAACATACGTAATTTTTTCTAAAAAAGTCAAATTACCAATTCATTTAGAGTCTCAGTTCCCTTAATTGTGAAAAACTGCTTCACTGTATCAAATGCAATATAATACCACGCCATTAATCTTCCAGTCTCTGTAAAAGAAGAACACACCTTAAAAAAAAATATGCCAAGTATATTTCAGTGGGTTGGAGTTTTTTAAGCCACAAAATTACATTAATTTTCTTATTACAGGCCTCTGTGAGATTTACTACCTCTACTCAGTATGTTATTGCCCCCAGCTGTCTGATGGACATTACTGACCCGACCATGGAGTGGCAGAAAGAACCATGTGCCAGTTACAGCTCTCTCCAGTGGAGATTAAGTCACCCTAATATACCAGGCAGCAAACTGTGGTTGCTGAGAAGCCAACCACCTCTAGCAGAGGACTGTAGAGAAGAGCAGGTATTGGTAAAACCTGTCCTTCATTGCACTGTGCCACAACCAATTATCCTTTCACAGTGCTCTGCAATCTTCTAATCTGCAACAAATTTTCAGCAACAAGAGAAGATCTATTCATGAAACAAGATTAAGAGAATGAATATCCATGACTTGGTCAAGAAACTTGTCCACATATTCTACTCAAACAATCCCTCAGATTCTACTCTCTACTACATTTGTGTACTCTTATTAATGGGTCACAATGACAGTTGAGACCCTTTGTATCACTACCATCTCTACATCACTTCTGAAAATTAGTTTATTTGAAACAAGTGTTACCTGTTGGTTTGAAATTATTTGCTTCATCCATCCTGATCAAATCAAAATATGATAAATCATTTAAGTTCTTCAGACACAGTTCTGTCAAAAGTTTGAAAAATAGATGTTTTCTGCATGTACTAAAAATACCTTATGTACAAACCAGAAACATCATCAAATTGCAAAGAATGTGTACCCAAGTAATTCCACTGAACTCAAGTAAAGGTTTTGGAATATGATCCTGCTTCTATAAAAGTTCGTGGTTAACTTCTGCCTGGGGAAACTCACTCAAAGATAATTATTGATATGGGACAAGCCAACTCTTTTCCAGTAAGGCAAAAGTTGCAAAGGAAAAGAAACTAGATGCTGGAATGTAGGTTGCCATATTCAATTTTGAATGACAGATCAGAGATCCCACAGCATTTATACAAAAGATTTCTGCTACAGAGTTAACACCTAAATGGTTCAAATTTCAAATACCCACAAGTATTAATGAAGCCTTCATTAGAAATTTTCATACTGTATCAGGTGCATTTGTATATATTTCATTAAACCAGTTGTGTCAGGTATCTGCATAAGAATGACCAAAGTGCTTTCGTTCTCTCTTTTTCAAGACCAAAGCAATATTCAGAATTTAAAAGTCAGTTAGAACAGCACTCAAAGCAATAGCTCCCTTAGCAACCAGAAATCATTCCATTACACATGAAATGTCTGAAAACATAACTCACTATCCACATTACTACAAAATATTTCATGTTGCAGGGAAGAGGAGCTAGTTCCTCCAAGAACTTTTAAGAAGTTGTTTTTAACATCAGAACTTCGAGGAAATATAATCCACACTGAAAAGGCATTAATATAATTCTTCTAGCACTATCTGTACAGGTGATTTTAAACCATGCCTTCTGCCATAAAGGCTTATTTAGGTAGTATCATGCTTCATTCCCTCTATTCCTTTCAACCTACATGGCAAGAATAGAAAAGTCCTGATGTAAAAGATAGGAAAAGATAGAAAACGACTGAAGGAGGCAAATTTTCTTACTGATAAGTACTCCTTTTTTCACTGCCTTCAAGTCAGAGTCAATGTCTCTCGTATCTGGAGACTTCAAGTGGTAGCAAATACACCATGTTCCTGAAGACAGGCCCTTGAAACCCTTACACCTGAACAGCCTCAGCATCATTCCACCAAGCCCAAAATCAACCACAAATTTTTCCTACACAATTTTGTAAAAAAATGTAAAAAATGTGTAAGTGGAGTCCAAGTACAAGCTCTAAAAATTTCTCTGCATATATCTGCCCATGTTTTCATGTACCAGGCCCTCCTCCAGATATTCTAGCTCCAAATGGTCTGGTTATGATGGACACGAGGACTTTCATTGAAGAGAGAAAACCGTATTTGTAGATTTGCAGAACTTGATAGCAAGTACTCTTTTATTAATATACTAAATTTTATCTACCAGAAAACTTGCATTAAAATAAATTTACAAAACAAAACCATCTGTACAGTTGTATGCTATTTCTGTGTTTAAAGTTGAGAGGCACCAATTCCCAAACTATTTTGTCAGCTGTATGTTTTCTAATGGAATTGCAAATAGCTAAAATGCGGAATTTAAAAAAAAAGTCAATAACTGGGTTTTATTAAAGTCAGCAAAAATAGCCTCTTATAATCATGCCATTTTAAACTGTTTCTGGACAAGCCAAAGATGTTTACATTTTCCATCCTTTACTTACAAGGCTAAATTTATGAAGGGAAGATGACAATTTCTGAAAAGGCCTCTTTTGAAAGTATAGCAACAGAAATTAATGAAAGCAAGTGCGATCAAAGGAAAATTAGGAAGAATGACAAACAATCAACATTAAAGTGTTCTGCTCCATATTTCTGAGCATGTATATGGAGATGAGGTAGGTAAAGGCATCTAATTATTTTTCTCTATACAAGAAAAACTTTTCTCCCAGTTAAAATGTACTGATAGTATTTCAAAAATATGAATAATAAAATAAAATTAATAACACATCATAGTAAATTACATTTGTTCTGCAAATGGACCTATTGAAATTAATGGTATAGATAATAAACATGGATGAACCTGCCCTAAATTGTAACATTTTACTGAAAAAAAGCTAAAAAGCCACTTACCTTGTAATTTTGCTTCAATTCCAACTTTATCTAATCCAGATGAAAAACCTTCATGGAAAATACAAAAGTTGTTTTAACCTACTACTATTATACACTTCCTCCTCAATGTCATTACCCATCAAAACTGATTTGCTGGTTTTTAGGAGCCAGATAAATACCCCCAAAGTGAAAAATGTAGGAATATTTATATACTGCAAACAAGTCAGAAGTCTTACAGGGTGAAACTATCTAAGTATCAGTAAGAGGCTGTTAGAACAGATGTGCAAAGGTAAAAGCTGCAGACATTGCCCTATGTAAAATATCAGAGTCCTAAAAGTTGCAGAAATGTCAGTAGCAACTTCCAGGGACAGTTTTCTTATTTTAGAATATAGGAAACCACCTAAATTTTAACATCCATTCAAGTACTAGATGTACTATGTTCCAGTCCCAGCTGTAAATCCTTATAAAAAATTGTCTCCAGCAAGTGCCCAATGACTTCAAAATCAGGTGCAGAGCAAGTGGGCAGGAACAAAGATATGGTCAGGGCTGGGGACTGGGATTATGTTCTGGGCAAAACAAATTGAAGACACTGGAATTAAGATAATTGAAATTCTATTACAGAAAAAACTACGAAATACTAGACTATTCTTTTTCTTAGCAGATTACATATTCAGCAGTGAAAAGTACATTATGGCTTGATACTGCATTAATACATGGTCCAGCATATTAAGATCAAAAGAAATAGATTATGAAGCTGTAAATGGCTTCTTCATAGTTTTTAAATGTTATACCATGCTGAAACTCCCACTACTTATGTTAAAGAACAAAATGTTACAGGCCACATTGCACATCTTGTTTGCATCACATTATGAAATAACGGTCCATAAGAAAATGAGAGAAACAAGTAATATGGACTTAACACATCCTAGTGTCATAATTAGATCAATTAAAAAAGTAAAACCAAACAAACCATAATGAGTTGGATTTTTTAAGGCTCTAATGTACAAGAATGTTGATCGTATCCATTCCAAAGCTACAGTGACATTCGTGACAGTATGTAGCACTATTTCTGCATTTAAGTGTTCAACAAGGTGCCTGTGCAAGCTAGTGCAAAAAAAAAACCAAGAGTTAAGGACATTTACCAATGAGCAAGACAAAAAGTGTTAAAACTAATTTTTGGGAAGAAACAAAACCAAACCCTTCCCTTCAAACCACAACTGTTCACTGTAATCAGAGAAATTGATAGAAAACAGTAAAGATTATCTAAATAATCAACAATGTAATTTGTTTATTATGGCATAATGTCCAGCAAGCAAAAATAAACTGTCAACTATGAGGTCTCACATTTATTAGAAAACAAAGTTACATACATTTAAAAATCACAGCACAGATATTCTTTGCTGTTGATATTCTAAATAAATTTGAAAAATTAAATGCTAACAAAATTACATGAGTAAAAATTCCTATTTTACCCTTTACTGTCTCAACTTTCCTACATATTTCTCATGATAACCTGTTAACAACAAATATAGGTCTAGTATTTTCCAGACTCCATCATCTAGAAATTCAGCGACATGGTCTGTGTTCAATTCCTGCTTTTTGTCTTTGCAATATATACTCTTTCAGTTTCCTCAGTTTTCCAGCAGGAATCTAAAACTATTTTTTTTTGAGCTTAAGATGTTTCAAAGATTCTTTTGACTGATAAACCAGGAGACCATTAGCTCCTGAATAGCTTCGTTTTATTTTCCTTAATTCTTTCTTAATTTCTTCTAAATAGACCAAAGAAACACCCCAAAACCCACCTGAAGAAAAACATTCTGTAGAAACTATGAAGTTTTGCTATTATCTACAGAGTCTTATAAAAAAATACTCAGTTACCTGCTCTCTATGATATCAGCACCATTTAACATTTGTATATATCTCTCCCTGGTACTGCAACGAGTCATAATAACTGCTGTAGCTGTGGTGTCAAACTGAAAAAAAAACCCCCAAATAAAAGTTGCTCTCTAGTTCTTAGAAAAAAATCCAGTTGAATATGCATCATGTACCTGTTGAATCCACTAAAACTTTTTTCTTAAAATCCTGTCTGAAATGGCTATTGTGTACCAGCTTCCTACTTCTTCTCTAATCCCCATTCACTATGTTACCCAAATGTAATCTTCAGATCTTTTTCCACTGCAAGGTGAAACAGCAATTTTTGATGGACAATACAAAAGCAAACAGATTTCTTTCTCAACAGAAAAGTTACCTAGGAGTAATTGAAGTGTTAATAACCCTTTAAAAACCAAATGCTGCAGTATAAATCCTGGCATTGTAGTTTCTTTGACAAGTATAGTTGCTACTAATCTGCCTATAAATAGCATCAATACAATAAAACATTCACTTACCTGAGGCCTTCCAGCTCTCCCAATCATTTGCAGAATATCAGTTTCACTGTACTCTTGAAACACTCCTCCAACATAATGCATTGTGGATTTTATAACCACCAGGTGTGCAGGTAGATTGACTCCCATAGCTAAGGTGCTAGTAGTAACTACATCAGATCAAAGCATATGAACACCATCAAAATGTCTGGCAGACACTAAAAAAGCAGCAAATAGGTGACTTAACTCTTGATGCCTAAGAGCTCTTAGTTTCTTGTGGAATCAGTGGGCATTCTGCACCACAAAGAATTCCATGTAGACTACAGACAGGAACTTGCATAACAATTTCTGTGTATCTGATCATCAGCATTCATTTGTTTTCAAGTTCTTTAACAAATTATCCCAGATACTTTTATTTAAACATTCCATTATATTTGGAGATAATCCAGAATATGACCGACGTTCAATGTAACAGACACACAGTGAAGAAACATTATTTTTATTTCTTCAAGGGTATGTATTTGAATAGAGCCATGACTTCGTCTTCCTTAGTAGTGGTCAGTATCTCTAAGATATATTTTTTTAAGTCATCAGTCTTTAGCATTGTTTATATCCATGGTACCAAACCAGAATCAACAGCAATACCATCACAACACTTTACCAATACACACTCTCACACAGAAGACATCAATTAAGTATGTGGCAAGTAATCTTACACTCATGTTTTCTAATTCACTTTCTCTAAAGAATATATGGGGTGGCAAGAATTCAACATAGAAAGCCAGTCATGGGCCAACAGATATTACTATTCTGAGAGGAAAACAAAGGATTAAAGAAACTTCCATTTTTTTTTTAAATTCAATGAAAATTGAAATTAGTAATTATATTACTTTTTCTTATGATCATTGTAACAGGAAAGGAAAAAAATCCACAAATCTTTTAGTGTTGTACATGAACCAGACAGACAATTCCCCATAGGGTCTGGATCTTTTTTTTACAGAAGAAGAAAGCCCGGATGAGATGAGACAATCACGTCTCAGATTCCTTGTCATTTCACATAACAACAGATGGAATACTTCTTAGGGACCTCCCCACCAGCCACAACACCTTGCATGGGAGGGTTCAATGGTAGGAAAAGGAAAAGGACATGGCCAGACCTATATGGACACATGAGAAGGATGACCTCCATGTATAGTGAAAAGAAGTTCTATGCTCTTTAGGAACAGTGCATATGTAGGCTCACAGGTTAAAAGTGCATGTGAAACACAAAAACACCTTCACCTGAATTTCATAACTTCCAAAGGTTAAGCAAACTATAGAACCATAAAATATTACCACTTCCAAACTACAATCTTTTCAGGATACGTAAATGACATTTTGGCTTTCAAAGTTAAATTTACTTACAAAGTACTGGCAAGTCTCCTACGGTAAAAGCTCCTTCAATTATTTTTCTGTCCGATATCTCCATACCCGCATGATGATAAGCCACACCATACGTTAAAAGGTCTGATAATGAAATTATTATATGCATCATTTTTTTATATACAAGTTTTCTCAAGCAAATATTCAATCACAGAGCAGAGAAGTACTAGGTTATATTTACCTCTCAGTTTGGAGTCTTTCAATGAATTTGCAAACCCCTGTAATCTATGCAACACAAACAAACAAAAAAATTAAATTAAAAAATATACATCCTTTGGATATTTTCAACCACCACCTTTCCTACCTCCACAGAGGGAACAGACTGACTTCCTGGGGCAGCTATTGTAGCTTTTCAAGCCTAGTCATCTTTCCAAGTGACAATCTACAATCCTTACGTGTTGTTCACATAAGGCAAATAAGATCACATTTGAGGCGCAAAGTCAGGAGGCAGCTTCTGCAGCTGCCATGACTAGGCAACCCTGAAGTAAATAACAATTAATATGGCTGCATTTATTAACAGTATCTGATAAAGCAAAGACATCTTATGGTTTAACTTAAAGCGCTAGTAAAATCACATCCAATTCAACTATTCATATGCTTAATCTTTGCACTACAAGGTCTCAGAGGGCCATAAGAATTAGCATTTTTATGTTTGGGAAGCTGCTTTGAGAAACAATTTAATGTTTGTGAAAGGTATCCTAAAACTCTGAGAAGCAAATAAAACTTCCCAAGAAGAGTGCAAATTTACCAAAAAGAATGTCAACTGTGATGATTTTGTTGTGCACTCCTCTGCTAGACACTGTATTAGCTCAACAGCTTTCTTCACAGATATCACAGGTTTACTAAAATGTACAAACACTCACTTCCAATTTAAATAGAAAAATACCTTTGTTTCTGTTCTATACTCAGAAGAAATTTAGCATCTTTTGCAAGAACAGAAGCAGCCTGCTGTACTCCTTTTCTTGTAGCACAAAACTATAAACAAAAGATATTTTTTTGAATCAACACTTTCAAGAAAGAAACAATTTCAAATATGATAAAAAAAAGCTGTTGTACCACAAGTGCTGGTTTTTGCTCCGAGTATGTTTGTATAATGCTAGCTATCTTGTAGTTAAGAGTTAAGTCAAATTTGAATTCTGTCTGATTTTCACTGCAAGGAAAACCAAGAACAATTTTGCGTAGCTTCACTGGTCGCTGATCCTCATCTATTTTCAGGCATACAGCAGGCATCTTACTATCTGAAAGCCATTCTGCAATCTTTAAAAAAGAAGTAGAACAGAAAAGATAAATTTCTTCTTTTAATCATGCTCCTGGGTCTAATAGCATCACAGAGTAATTAACTTAGCTTTTGTCACATGTAAACTATCAACACACTTTTTTATCATTTAAAATCACAGGCGAGGTTCTGCTTTTTACAGGACCAATGTAATTTGGACTGAAATCTCAAGTCTGTTGTGATTTGTAAGAGGCAAAAATCACAAGCAGAAATCTAAAACTGAAGCATGTCCATATATGGCTAATAGTTCCATATGGTTGAAGGTAATCTTACATTAGCAGCAGCCTCACAGCTGTCATCAGCTGTCACCTTAAAAATTTCAATTTTGCTATCAATCTAAAATTGTAATTCCAGATAATTTTATAAAATACAACTCCATTGATCAAAATACAGTTAAAATGTAACTCTTACATCTTGAGTATTTGGGATTGTTGCAGAAACAGCTACAAATCTCAAGGGAGGAACAGTGTTATGATCCTCTAATAGACGCCAAAGAGAAGACTGAATAGTTTTCATCCGACTGACTACAACTTCCAAAGTTGCGCCGCGGCTTTCATCCTTTATAACGTGTACCTATCAGGAATTTTAAAAGATGTGCTTAATATTTTCCAGTTGCAATCTGGACATGTGCTAAATACATGTAATATTTTCTAACCTTCCTTTTCTTTTCACAAAGGATACAACACCAGTGCATAAACCCTCATTCATTTTCTTACCTCATCAATGAGAAACAGTCGTACAAGCTGGACTATAGAGTTGTCTCTCCACCTTCTAGTCATGCTATCCCACTTTTCCTTGGAGGAAAGGACCAACACATCAAAACAACAACAGAAGCTGCAAGATGTTTTAAAGGCCAACATATGCCACAACTATATACATGCAGACATCCATGTACTTCAACTTTAATAAATCTTTAAACAGAAACAATTAAATGAATTCAAACTAATGCCATCTATGTTTCGTCTGGCACATGATTACATTACTAACTTTTGTTTATATGAACTGAGAGTATGTACACCAGTGTGCAGACAAACAAAAGGATCATAAAATTACTATGTATTACCAAAAAAAAAGGAGCAGTCCTTGCAGCATACGATTAGAACACTGCTAATGCCTGTTTATTCTAAGTTTTTGTAAGAACTGGGAATGAAACCTACAGGTGTAGTGATAATAATGTCAGCGTGATGTATTTCAAATAAATCATCCATCAGCGTATCTCCGGTCAGTTCCTTGCAGGTGAGTCCTATAGGTCCAAATTTTTCTTTCCAATCATCAAAACGCTGACTGCATAGAGCTTTTATTGGAGCCACTAAAAACAACACCAGATAATGAGAATTAAATCAGGAAAACCAAATCTTCAACATTATTAAAAATGTATGCACTTAGTTTCTTTGGTAAGATGCCTTCTTGAATTTAATTTCCCTAATTTTCAGCTTTGCTTCCAGAACCATAAAATCTGTAACTGGTGATGTCCTTATTATCCCACTCCACATGCACAATCAATGTTGAGCTTTGGGCTCTAGTTCTTCCCATCAGCAAGCAGAAACAGAACTCTTTAATTAAGATTATTTATGATCTCTCTTAATCCTGTATCCTGTTGGGTTTGATTTTCTTTGCAGTACCACATGGAAACAATCATTCAACTATCAAAGGTTTTCTCACAGATGGAAGAAACCACAGGAAATACATCTTTTCTAATGGAAGATCATACAAATACCAACCTTTTCCCAGTTAAAAATTATTTGAGTACTCTGCATTCGGAGAGAAAAGAGGTTATAAGTGAGCAACCACGAAGAGCAAGAAACAGACTTTTATTTCTTCTGGTATTCTATGGAAATCAAATGTACAGTTAAGTGTAGGGTCATACCAAGCAGCTAACACAAGCAGGTAGCAGTTCTCATGCTGCTTCTCATGAACAGACTCCAAAAACAATCTATTCATTTTTTTTTTCCTGAGAATACACAGTGTATCCGTCTTTTTTGCAGACTCTTTTTTTCCAGAAATCAGATGCAAAGACTGATATTAACAACACACTTGAGGCTATACTAGATGATTAATCTATATGGAAAATGCAGTGATGTAAGTAAAAGAGGCAATCTGCATGACCTGAAAACAGTCCTAGTATAATAGATCTTGCAGTGATTACATTCTAGCTTAGCTACAGCCACTGGAATACAAATGATTTCTGTGTACTAGCTCACAAGTGATCCCTAAAAGAAGAGATTTAAAGAACAAGTCTCTGCTTCAGAAAGAGGTGTAAAATCTCATAAGAGTATCAGAGAAATAATTAGCTCCAGAAAACTGATTAAGCTACCAGCAAGTAATTCACAAAATCACAAAGCTAATCATCTTTAGCAATGCAAGAATGAGAGAGGCAAGTGATTGCTCCTGGAACTACAGTCACCAGTCCTTCGACGTAAAGCTATGGCAAACAACGCCACACAACTACTGTAGCTAATTCACATCCATGGGGCCACTGATGAACCAGGCACCAGTGCTCACACCAGCAGGACATAGTCTGATTGCCACCTTGGTTCCAGCATTCTGAAAACTGACAAGTTTCTCCATCATTGTGGAACCTGGAAGGTCAGCAGATCTAATTCCACTAGCAAGGAGCTGCTTCCTTGCTGACAGCTCCAACCAACCAAGTTGTATGAATTCTACCAAGGCAAGAGGAAACTATTACCATACACTCAACCTCGTTCAGCTGACAGAGAACCTGTAGCATATTCCTGCTTCTAAGATCAGTCTACAGTACACAGTAAACTCTAAAGCAACACTAGCTTTATTGTAAGAAGTTGAACAAAATGGAATTAAAAAAACAAATATGAAGCTTTTGTAAATATAAGGATGAAACCTTTAATAGCATGACTGACAAACATATCACTGTATGAATCAATTAAAACTGGGACAAAATCACCAATTTAATCAAATTTACATGATATGAACTCAGTTCTTCAGGAAGGAAAGAAAAAAAGTGTAATTGGTGTGACTATCTCCAAGTATTTTCATATTCCTACACAGATCCGTTAAACTCATGAAGATCACAATTCCGGTGCCTCTGAGGTAGTATACAGAAAACAGCAGGAAACCTTGCCAGGTAAGTGAATACTGGAAAATTTGATCCTCATCTCAGAGCAACAGACAGCCATATAAAAGACAGTGTCAATCAGAAATCATGCACTAAGAATTTGTTTTTGTTTCCTTTGCTTCCTCCATATCTTTTTGTGTACAACTTGCCTTCTTGGAGGACAAACTGCTACTGGATTTTCTAATCTTTATTTGTATAGGCAAGGCTGAACACTACAATTACACAATGCTGTTAAATACTAATAATAGTTACAATGGTCCCACAAATAAACACTAAACCAACTTTTTAAAGAATCAAGTAGGCTGCAATTTCTTAATGTATTTAATCTCAATATTATTCCTGGACTCACTCCAGATCTCTGCATTCACAGAATGACATTTTCTGCTCTGTCACCAAAATGTTTAAAGCTGCATAATACTTACTGTAAACAACTTTAATATTTAACCAAGGCAGTGGGGCTTCCATGAGTAACCTGGTAATAGCTAGCTCGAACATTACAGTCTTTCCAGAGCCAGTCGGAGCACAAATCACAAAGTTCCTATCCGTATATAAAAGCTAGGAAAGAATTGCCAAGTACTGTTAAGCTTTCAATAATGACAAATGAAAGTTTTGCATGACCATGCTTCCTTCCCACACATTTTACCCTCCAACATCTTAGATGCCAGGTATGTCCATGTCAGGCGCCCTCATTTTCCTCTGACAAGATTGATTCTTCCCTCTTTCCTCCTCCACAGTGTCACTCAACTCACTCACTCATCCACCCACCCTTCCTCCATGCAAATATATTACTAATCTATATGCATAAATATAAATGTATTTTAAACTGAGAAAAACATTTGTAAAAGTTCTTCTGGTCTCTTCTCCCAGCTAAGCACAACCCCGATAAACTATTCCAGGAAGAGGTTCTAGATACATTACAGTTTTCTAACCCCTTTCATGTTCTGAATATCAAAGTACCACTTATATTTATCTACAAAGTACTACTTGCAGCTGCAGTTTATGTTCCATACTTACATCATCCAAAGCTTTTGACTGTGCATAGTTAAAATATGGGAACTCCTTAAAAATACTTCTAAATTGAGTTGCTTGAGAGCATTAAGGAATCTAAAATACTAGAGTGTAAATTATAAAATTTTAGGAATATAAATGCATCTTGTTCTTGCAATCTAAATGCAAACTTAAAACATACCACAATATTTCAAAGGCTTGTAAAAAGGTATCCAAAAGTAACCTATTAAATGATTCAGTAGTTTTAGATTCTTGGTGTGCCATATATTCCATATCACTGACAAAAACCACAACCTATTTGAGAGGTCTCAGGATTAAACCAATAATCAAGAACCTCCTCCCTGGCACAGGCTTCATGGAATGGTATACAATTATGGAATGGGAAGCTGCAAGGGACAAACCAGATACAAGAACAAGCAGAACACTGCTGTTAGCCTATCTAAGGTGGTAGTGGTCACATCATACTTGTAATACAACACAAATTCATTAGCATAATATTGTATGCCCAGACATAACAGTAGCAAAGAAATTCACCTATGGTCACTTAGTGCTGACTGTGGTTTTAAAGATATTTTTCAGCTGCCAATAGTGTGTATTCTTCAGACGACATTCTTATCTAAAATACACGGAAGATGAAAAGAGAGCATTGTTAGGTGGCAGCTCCAGATGAGTGAGCTGATCCTTGTCTGGACTTGCAGCGCAGCTACACGAGCAGACTGACTGCAACCATCTCACCAGGCTGAGGCTGAGCACACAGTCAGGTACCACTCCAACAGCAACAAGCACCATGAACTGCTAAGGCCTCAGATCCATGTTACATGAAATGACTAGAGGAAAAGATACAGGAGTAAAGCAAGAAATAAAAGCTGTTAAACATTAAAAATGCGGAAAGATAAGCAAGTAACATTAGACTAAAGAAAAGAAGGATTTTTTAAAAAAATACTTATTTAAAATCCCTGCTCTAAATAAGTGATCTGTTTTCAAACTGCAAAGCATTAATGATCTGTAATTGGTAAATTCACAACAATGGAGTCCTTACTCATTTTGAAAACTATGACTTTTTAAAACTATTTACATGAATTTAAGTGCCTAAATTTGGCCATTTCCTCTTCCTGATATTTAACCTACCATTTGACAGGTTACTAGAAACACAATATTGAAAAGAATGTGTAAAAAACCCAAAAGTTTGACAGATATAGATGAATGCTTGATTATATTACATGTTCAAGGCAGTGCCAGGAAGAAAGAAAATTATGGCAAACCTGCTTAAAGAATGGAAATACAGTATAGGCACACTACAACGTAAGTACAGACCAACAAGGAATATGTGAAGTTAATTCTCTTCTAAGAAAATGCAACAGAAAGTAAGATTCAGTTGTCCTAATAAACCTAAATAATAATTCATTTTTCCTTTATTTAAAGTGTATGGGGATATATGTGTATATGTGTGTTTGCATAGAAAATGGCTGAAATATATATTATGCAAATTAAAATTTTACCTTTCACATTTTAAAATAAAGTTTTGAGGATAAAATTTGAACGTTTGAAATAAGAATAAGCTTCCTTAGGAATGAATGATCTTTAAGTTGTCCTCTTTTCATTCTATCTTTGGAAGTCAAAAGGATAAACACCTATTGAACATGTAATTCCCAGCATTATGCTACAAATTGAAACTGTTACAATGTAATGCATTAATTCCTATGACTACAAATTAAACACTTTAATTTTGCAAATGTAAAAGCACTGTAATAAAATCAGGAAAATCAGATACAGCAAATACAAGGATACGTATTTCTGTAACAGCCCTCAAAACTTCCAATTTTCTTCCTGTAGTTCCTAAAGAAGTAAAAATAGTACATTTATAAAATCAGACTCATTTTCAGCCAATAACCATGACAAATATCTTCCTGACCCCAAGCTGTGTGTTCTGTAAGGAGCTTCAAGGCTGTAACAAAGTCCAGGTGATATAAAGGAGATGATGGGCTAGGACAGGGAGGTCACTAGCTCATCATTTGAAAGGACCATCCTGGTGGGCCTTTGATGAACTCACTCCAGTTTTAGTATGTCTTGCACGTACCAGAGACTCAGAACTTGATGCAGTATCTAGGTGTGGCCTCAAAAGTGCCAAGAAAGGAATAATCCCTTCTCTTAACTTCCCAGCTTTGTTAACAAAGCCCAGGACGCAGTTGGCCTTTGTTACTGCTGGGACACACTGCTCACTCAAGTTCAGCAAGCTGTTCGCCAACCCCTGGCACTTTTCAACAGAGCTGCCTCCAGTCAAACCATCCCAGGGAAACCCCAGGGGTTCTTCTCTTTCCCTGGGGCAGGACTGTGGATTTGCTCCTGCTGAATTTCATGAGATTGCTCTCAGCTCCCTCCTCCAGGGCAGACCCCTGCAGTACTCCCCTTGTAGCTGGCACATGGGCAGTGTGACCCATTCACCACCACTCTCTGAGCCCTGCCAACCACTTTTACACCACGCAGTTGCTGATCCACTCCTAGTGCCCTACTGTGGATACCAGAATGTTGTGGAAGAGGCTGTTTCTCAACCACTCTGTGATTCTATGAAAACCCTTGCTGTAGGCAAAGTGAATGATATCTGCTGCTGTCCCCTCACCCACAAACCGATTCACCACTGCTCTTAAGGCAATCAGACAGGAATCACGCTTTTCATTCCTGACCTGTTTCCAAATCCCATCCTAAGCCACTGCTCTGCCCTACATTTTTCTCCTAGAATTTATTTTCTACTCCGTATTTCTGTAGCAGTTAGACAGGCACATAAGGTATATTCCACAGATGTGTCATGTCCCAAAAAGTTTAAAATCTAGAAATAAACTGCACTTAGTTGAAAACTATTAAAAGCCAAAAATAATCTCTAAACCAAGTATTTTATCATGTCAGCAAAATCTCAGCAGTTCCCTCCATTTTCTAGGTATCTCCTACTTAAAATCCATTTCTACAAACATAAAAATATGAGCCACACCACAAATAAACATTTCGTTTTCAATTTCTGGTTTCAAATGAAGATGAAACTCTTTACCAATGGACAAGGCTTTTTTTTTCAAATTGCTGAGAGGATGTGAAGTGACATTTTCAAATAGGTTTACATGACTTAGCACTTCTGAAAATGTGAATCTTCTTCATAAATTGTTTAGCCAGTTCATATTAAACAACAACGCAATTAAGTTCCATAGGATTGCAATACATTCTATCAATTTTAGACAATTATCTCACCTTGAGCTGGCGGGAAAATGTTCTTCACTCTACCTCAGATCTGGGATACCTTTTATTATTATATACCAAAGACAGACAATGGACTATTTTTCTTGAAATAGAGTAAAAATAATTACCTGTCATATCCAGAATCTCTGAAGCATTAGAAAATGATTGAATTTTAATTCCATTTTCAGACACAATCTCCTCATTATTTACCCTATGCAAGGTAAAATCTGAGTCTTTAGTTATTGGAGCATGATGATTATTTCTCCATAAACCTTCTTTTGTCACTTCTTTCATGTTTTCACTTGTATTTAAGTAAGTACCAATTTCTTTCACATCAACAGAACCAGCTCTGAATTCTGTATTTTTATACATATTGCCAGACTTTTTAAATAAGCTGCAAAAGATCCAGAATGTTCATTAGCTTGTTGTAATGTTACAGTTTATCTAATATTTGAAAAATATATACATTTGTATTAGAAGCAGAACCAGTAAGATAAATAATACAATTGTATCTAATTTTATGTGATCTGACCTGAAGACTCCTTTCAAGATACACTTTACTTTCATTCCAGAAAGAACCTGAAAGAATAAATTGCCTGTCCAGACAGGCTCTGACTCCCAATAGCAGATTAACTTCAAATTTCTGCATTTTAATGATGCAGAATAGAGACCAATAGAGACATCCAGGTTCTGAGGAATGGGAGGAGCTGGACATAGAAGAACAGTTTATCAATAAAACCTCTCCTCCCAGGCAGCACTGAAATCACACCGAGAGCTGCTCAAGGTATTGCTGACTGGCTGACCTCTGCTCTGCAAAGCAAATGATCTCAGCCTTCTCGCTTGTTACTACACAGGTAAAGAATCAGAGCAGTATCTTCCAAAAGCTTCGTTACCTAAAAATTTCTTTAAAATTTAAGCAACAAACCTCATGCTTACTTTTCTCATGAATGAGGCTGAGCTCAGGACACATTTAATTAAAGTACTAAAATATTGCCAAAAAGAAACATTTTTTTTCCTTATACTGAACGAATTACCATCTGGAGCCTGCTAAAGTACCTTCAATTGAAGGAACCCAAACTTTGTGTTAAACAGATTTATCTAAAATATAATATGATTCTGACAGTGATAAATTATCTGAGTTGACTAGACACGTACCTTTTTCTTAATGTTGAATGGACACTCTCATCATCGTTTTCTGAAAAATCATTTAACGCTTTATTTTGCAGTTGCTGAGAAAAACCTATTACTCTTTTAGATTTACTTTCATCAGAAGAGAGAAAAGATGAAACCACTTTCAGATTTTCACGCTGAAAACTAATTTTATCTCGTTCTCCTAGACTTAATTGTAGGACTGCTTTTTCAGGGGCTATGCCAAAATGAACAGGTGCTGATGATTTATCTTCTACTTTCTCTGTGTTACTCTTACATTGTTGTATAAACTTCTCGTGCTTTCTCTCTCCTAGAAAAACAATAAATTATCATTTCATTAACATTCATATTCTCATTCATAGTCATTTAATCAAATATCTTTCACACAGAATCAGCCAAATTCACATATTTATAACAAACTGATATTTCTAACTTATTGCAAGAACTTTAGTGTATATTGTATGAATGAATGTAATGCAATGTAATTATGCTGATGAATGTAATGCATGCGTTGTCAATTAAAAAGTTATAAAAATAAGGTCTCTTTCTCTCCTTCCCATGCAAAGTAAAGGATAAAAACTATTCCTCAGAACTACAAAATAGTTTGTGTGACAGAACTCTTCACCCTGTCCCAGAATAAAGATGGTCTTTTTAAAAAATGACACAATGACCAAGCTTGTCCTGCTACAAACAGCTGAGATAAACACCGCAATCCCAACAGTCGGAACTGGTACTGATCTTGGTGACAGGCTGGTTTCATAACCTTCTTGGTCAATTATCACATTTTGCACGGTCAGTTCTCAGTAGGATCAGTGTCCTGATCTGGCTGACCAGATCAACAAGCATTGCTGTTGGCAACAGGAAGGCAAAGGCAGGAACAGAAATAAGAAACTAAATGCAAAAAGATAACAAAACAGCTCTATTTTGCAGTCTTAATTTCAATGTTATCCATCTAGAAATTCAAAATTACAATGCCTGTTTGTGACAGAACCCTAACAGTTCTAATTCTACAAACACCAAAAAGCTTATTTGAATAAGTAGCTCTTAATGGAATTACTCTTGCATAAAGCAGAAAAAAACCCCTTCTATTTTAGTATAATTCCTAAATAGAGTATACCATAAACCACCACAGAATCTAAGAAATGCACAAATCTAGTTGACAGAGATAAAGCAACAAAATTCTTTAAACTAAATTTCCTTAAGACAAATTATCTTTAAACTAAATTTCCTGTATATCTAGGAACATGCCACTTGGTAGCAACTAATGACCAGATTCAAATCTGGCCTCCTGAGCAATTTGATTAAAGCCCCAAAAGGGAAGTAAAAAGTGAGTTCCATATAAACTCTCAGTTCCTTGGGTGGGAGACAGACCATCAGATCCATGTGGTAACATCATGCTTACAGCCACTTCCCACTGTGTTACAATGCTTCGTGAAACAATGCGCAGTAACTGAAATTTTGATTATACTTCTTACCTTGCCCACCTCTGCACAGTAAACTTGTGGCATGTATATGCCTAAAGAGGACTGCTATGCTCCTGGCACATCTAACACCATCATTCTCAACTCAAATACATCCTTTGTCTCTACCTGCATACCTGGAATACTCCATATTTCACAGCAAAAGAGGAATGATCTGTCACACTAATTATTTGTTAGTTTAATATCAATGTCAAGTATTATGGTTTAGTTGGACTTTACAGTGTCAGGTTTATGGGTGGACTTGATCACCTTAAACGTCTTTTCCAACCTTTCCAATGGTTCTGTGATTCTATTCTATGATACTTTACCCATACGAGTGTTGGCTGAGTTTTTTTCCAGTTCCCTCTGTAACTCCTCTGCAGCTGGAATTTCAGCAATAGCTGGAGCAGGTGCAATAAACCAAGTCTTACGCTCTTCATTTTCCAGACACCTATTTATAACAAACCAATGTGAGGTAAAAGCACTTTTTAAGCACCTTCCACAACAACGAGCAGAAAACCACTAATCATAAATAACCTATTGCTTCTCCTGCTAAAACATATTCTTGGTCTTCAATTCATGTGACTTCTAATAGCATAAAATTACAGAGGCAAAACTTCTGCTAACCCTTATTTCTTATAGCCCTAAGATACACCTGCATTGTTGACCGTGCTTGAAGAAACATTTCAAAGTATGGGTCATGGACCTCAAAATTTGTAGCCCCACATTTCTACCAGTAGACAAAAAAGTGAGTTTTTTAAGAAAAAAACACTGCTGTGAAATGATTCAGTATGGAAAAACTTGAAAAACAATTACATATATCTAACAATAAAGACTTACCTTTGTCTCACATCTGGTTTTTCATAAAATAAATTATCCAGTGAAAAGACCATGTCTGCAGAGTTGAACATTTCTAGATCAAATGTGAAGTCTCTTAGTCTGCAAAAGGCAGCACAAGCAACTGTAAAACTGAAATTACTAGACTTGAACCTGTCTAAAGCAATACAAAGTTTATTAGCTGTAAGCGGCAATATTTAATTTCTACATTGTTTTCTTTTAGAACTCTTGACTGCATTCTTAATTCTCCTTCAAATAGAGAATCTCTCGCCTGATAAAATATGTTTCCTACTACTTCTGACTAAAAAAAGCCCTGTAGGGCAGCACTTGAAGCAACCTTTACTACCACGACATATCTGGGAGGAAAAAGTGGGCAGGAGTGAAGATCCAGATAAAGTTTATGTTAAAGTATTGAATTTCTAAGAACAATGCTAAGATTTAGCCTAGAGAGGACTAGAGAAGAAGAGACTGAGGGGAGACCTCATCACATTCTACAACTTCCTCATGAGGGGAAGAGATGGCCAGGCACTGATCTCTTCTCTGTGGTGACCAGTGACAGGACCCAAGAGAATGGCCTGAAATTGTCAGGGGAGGTTTAGGCTGGACATTAGGAAAAGTTTCTTCGCCCAGAGAGTGTTTGGGCACTGGAACAGCTCGCCAGGCCAGTGGTCACAGCTCCAGCCTGACAGAGTTCAAGAAGCATTTGGACACTGCTCTCAGGCACAGGGTGTGACTCTTGGGGAGGGAGCTGTGCAGGGCCGGGAGTTGGACTCGATGATCCTTGTGGGTCCCTTCCAACTCAGCATATTCTGTGATTATTTTATACAACTGCAGCCAAACTATTTTTTTCTCCAATTGTTTTTTTTATGGTCACAGTCTGTCAAGTTTTTGCAAAATAAAATTATACTGTTATCTAAAAACATAAAATTATACTGCTAGCCCAACAATTATTTTAATTTACAAGCAAATGAGACTTTTTTAAACCTACATGCAAATTGCTTACCTGGATAATTGGAGTATGGGCCCAACACCCTAACGTTGTTAACAGGTTTGTTCTGAAACATCAGGACCAGAGATTATTTCTAAGTTATTTCCGTATTATTATCCGTATTAAAAATACTCCAGCTAATTTAAATGTTTTTCATTTAGCATCATCTGTAAGCATTAGAAATGCTTCTTTATGTGTTTCTGTTGAGAAGTTTTACTGCTCTTAATTTTGCTTGAGGACAACTTCAAAAAGCAAGGATCTTACTAAAAGAAGACCACATAGATGACTTCATGAGTCAAAAATCTCAGACTCACTGAAACAAATGGTAAAATACAAATGAAGTTTATAAAGTTCAATAAAGGCCAACTCTGGAGGTAAAATAATAAAGTAAAGCTTTCTTCTTTATCTACAGAGACAAAACCAAAGGTGACACTTCTTTTGTACTCCAGTATCTCATTAGTAACATATGCAAAGGATCTTTTAAAGTGCTTTGCAAATAGGCTTCAGGTTTACTTAGTTACTGTATACTGTCAGCTGTGACTCAAAAATTTTAAAAGAATTTTTCTTTTACAGAATCTGTAAATCCTCAAATATTCCAGAGAGAGGTTTCAGATTTAAAAAAGAAAACTTTTCACAATACCAGAATATAGAGCATGTAATCAAAACTGTCTGTGAACACAGCAAAGAACTTCAAACAAGAAATCTGTCAATGCCCCTTTTACGCAGAGTAAGTCTGCAGTACCACTTCTGACAATTTCTGCCACTCCCCCACTGCCAGGTTTTGCCACTTTCCCCTTCACATTAATAAATCTAGATTTAAGATTTGTTAGACTGATAAGTCTAACAAAAGTGTTTAATTTTACCACCATGCTTTCAATGTCAGTAATCTAAAGCAGGAGCTCGCAGGCTTGGTATCAGCAGTGGCAGCAGGAAGTATCTGTGAGGAGCGCTAATCGAGTTGTTATTGAAGTAGCAATAATCTGTGTTAGTGCCTATGCAAGTAAATAACCACTGCTCCATCAGCTTCAAGGAGCTGCAAGTACTGCACACCAGCATGAAATGGTTTTCCTACCTCAAGTGGGGAATCATCAATCTATGATTATGCAACTTCCATTTAAATAGTCTGGATTTATGATTCCCATTCTTGAGCACCCTTTGTTATACAGAATGTTTGATGTCCCGGGCCCCTGCCCTGCTCTCTACGTGTCATTTTTTCTTTGATCAGCTCTATTAATCCCAATTGTTTGATAATGTAAATAAAAATAAGAGGAGATGCCAAGGTCATTCTACAAGAATGGAAATCTAAAAGAAACACACTCATTTAAGCAGCTCTGCATTCCCGTACCTGCTCCAGCTGGGAAACAGTGAAAAGTCTCTCAGACTTTTAAACGAAAAAAGCAAAAAAGGCAGGGGTGGGAGTGGTGGGGAGAAGCGTAAAACGTTTCTAAGATGGCCAGGAAACAAAGCCTCTTTTCCACACGCTCAATGCTGTTGGATTCCACAGGGAAAATGCGTATTTCAGATGGCAGAATGAGGGAATAGGTGTTTGCAGGAGTAGCACAGACCACTGATTCACATTTACTAAGAGGTGTTTGCCAAATGCTGTGAGCAAAGACCTCTCTCATGTATCTGCTTTAAGAAACACCTTACTACAAACACTGCAGTGCCACGAGGGAATTTGCTCCGTTTTGAAGCTACTTTACTTTTCACCTTCCTCCTAAGCCAAATCCTTTCCTCAGACCACGTATTTCACCACAGTGCTCTCTCCAGGGGCCCAAAGTGAAGGTCGCAACATTCACAGGTGCTGACCCAAACAAAGCCCGAAGGCGCAGAGAGCATCCCCAGCTCACTGCGCTGCTCCCCGGGCCCTGCGAGGCCCTGAGGCCCCTCACAGCCAGGCTCCCGCTCCCTCCCCTGANGCCTCACGCCCGCTGCCTTGCCTCTGAGGGGCCGCCCGGGCGCAGCACCTGACAAACCCCCTGCTCGGAAATGCTGTAATGGGAAAGGATGGGCCTGAACTCCCCATAAAAACTGACCGAGAGGAATGTGGAGACACTCCACTGGTGCTGGACTTAGAGCTTGTCCAGGCATAGATTTACTGGGAATTACTGTCTGGAAAAGCCCTTACCCACTTCGACCCTGGTGTAAATTAGAAAACGCAGCTGATTCCTGAGCCATACGACTCAGTTAGGAAAATTATTCCTGCAGGAAGAAATAAAGATCCTTTGAAAAGAAATATTGATTCTTTTAGTGGATTTTTGAAAATAATAAGGTTTTTTCCTTGCTGCTCAAGTGGTGTAACAAAATTCTTCAAATTATATGAATTGAAACAATATCACAAAGTATTTGTAAAATGCAGAATTAGGTCACTTACCTCTCTCCCCCCTGAAATTACTGCAGCTTAAAATTCTGGACTTGCCATTAGAGCATAGCTTTTGAACTAGCAAATTTTAAATAAACTGCACGACTGTCTAAGAAAGTTTAAATTTTAAGCTGGTTCAAAGCTTCATGACATTCAACAATTACTATAGAGGCAGCTACTGTAAATATGTATTTCCTCATACATAAATAGATGAAAAGGAAAATATTTTCTCAAATATTGATTGATTTTAACATAAATTATTTTTATTTAATCAACTTTTTTGTTTTTCTTTCTTGAAAATATTAATTTTTAACTTTCCATTTCAAATTCTTAGACGTTGTGTATATTTACATAACGTGTGTTCGCTCAAGTTGTGCAAGCCCAGGTCAATTAAGAATTCAATGTAAGAAATATTATGTTCGTTTTTACTATCCAGTGTGTATTCAGGTCTTTCTTTTATTTATTCTTCCCTTTAAAAGACTTGCATCAGAATTGTGTCATATTACAATATTCCAAATTTGATACCACACATTTAGATGCTTTAACCCACCTCCCCATTTAATTACTGGGCAGACAGCCAAAGATGAGAAGCACTTCATTCCTACTTCCAACATGAAAGGATCTTGGCCAGCATGGAATAATAAAAGATTTTATAAAGAGCTTAGAATACAATCAGGATTGATAATGAACCCATTGTCTGAAATTAGATTCTGAAGCCATCAATTTTATTCAGTATAAAAAGTGGGAAAATGTTTGTGCTTATGAGCATGCAGTAAGCATTCGTTTTTTGCTTATAATAAATTCTGAAACCAGAAAGCATTTTTTCTTCTTACTATTAGTGAATGCCTTCTTTGATTCTGGCCTCAGGCAAGTTTCCATCTTAGTACACAACATCTGCTTTTAGCTGACCAGACTTTAATGTTTAAAGCCATAATACAAACAGTTCATTTTTTAAAGCTATTTTTTTCTTCGATTCCTTTCCCTAGGTGACATGTCCCTCAACACACACACAAATCACATAAAATATATAGCAAAGCAGTCTCTCAACTGCTCTGAGACAGTTTAATTTTTGATTTTCCCCAAGCCTAACATCTGATCTGCCATATGTTTTGAGTCTTTCCAGCTCATGGAGATCACATACTAAGTCATAAACTTGTGTGTTCTGGAGCGACACAACTAGAAAATCATGGACACCAGACACTGGTCAGTGATCCATATGATAACAGAATAATTCTCATACTTGCTAAATACAGAGCTGTTAGAAGATTCAGTTTT
>VZTG01003873.1:233200-255078 GCA_013397845.1 Melanocharis versteri
GGCGCCGCAGCCCCGCGCCGCTCCCGGGGCGCCGCTCCCCAGGGCACCGCCGGCGGCCGTGCCCCCAACAGATGCTGCTCCGCCAACCTGCGCTCCTGAACCTGGAGTTTTAGGTGGCTAAACGGAAATATTTCTTAGCGCTATTGTTTGTTTTCATGGTGAGGTGGAGAAAGTGTTCTTTTCTGTACTTTTTTTTGCCTTTGTTTCCTTTCTCCATTTCTTACCCATATACGGATTTTGGGTTGGTTTTTTTTTTNCAAAATGGCGGCTGCGGGGCGCCGCGCGCTGCGCTGGAGCCGCCTCAGCGGGGCCGGCGCGGAGCGGCGAGGGCGGCCCGGGCCTTCTGCGCGCTGTGCTCGGCCGCCGCTCCCTCAGGGGCTCGGGGCTCCCGCCGGGCCTCCCCCGCCGCTCCCTCAGGGGCTCGGGGCTCCCCCCGGGCCTCCCCCGCCGCTCCCCCAGGGGCTCGGGGCTNCCTGCAGGAAGAAATAAAGATCCTTTGAAAAGAAATATTGATTCTTTTAGTGGATTTTTGAAAATAATAAGGTTTTTTCCTTGCTGCTCAAGTGGTGTAACAAAATTCTTCAAATTATATGAATTGAAACAATATCACAAAGTATTTGTAAAATGCAGAATTAGGTCACTTACCTCTCTCCCCCCTGAAATTACTGCAGCTTAAAATTCTGGACTTGCCATTAGAGCATAGCTTTTGAACTAGCAAATTTTAAATAAACTGCACGACTGTCTAAGAAAGTTTAAATTTTAAGCTGGTTCAAAGCTTCATGACATTCAACAATTACTATAGAGGCAGCTACTGTAAATATGTATTTCCTCATACATAAATAGATGAAAAGGAAAATATTTTCTCAAATATTGATTGATTTTAACATAAATTATTTTTATTTAATCAACTTTTTTGTTTTTCTTTCTTGAAAATATTAATTTTTAACTTTCCATTTCAAATTCTTAGACGTTGTGTATATTTACATAACGTGTGTTCGCTCAAGTTGTGCAAGCCCAGGTCAATTAAGAATTCAATGTAAGAAATATTATGTTCGTTTTTACTATCCAGTGTGTATTCAGGTCTTTCTTTTATTTATTCTTCCCTTTAAAAGACTTGCATCAGAATTGTGTCATATTACAATATTCCAAATTTGATACCACACATTTAGATGCTTTAACCCACCTCCCCATTTAATTACTGGGCAGACAGCCAAAGATGAGAAGCACTTCATTCCTACTTCCAACATGAAAGGATCTTGGCCAGCATGGAATAATAAAAGATTTTATAAAGAGCTTAGAATACAATCAGGATTGATAATGAACCCATTGTCTGAAATTAGATTCTGAAGCCATCAATTTTATTCAGTATAAAAAGTGGGAAAATGTTTGTGCTTATGAGCATGCAGTAAGCATTCGTTTTTTGCTTATAATAAATTCTGAAACCAGAAAGCATTTTTTCTTCTTACTATTAGTGAATGCCTTCTTTGATTCTGGCCTCAGGCAAGTTTCCATCTTAGTACACAACATCTGCTTTTAGCTGACCAGACTTTAATGTTTAAAGCCATAATACAAACAGTTCATTTTTTAAAGCTATTTTTTTCTTCGATTCCTTTCCCTAGGTGACATGTCCCTCAACACACACACAAATCACATAAAATATATAGCAAAGCAGTCTCTCAACTGCTCTGAGACAGTTTAATTTTTGATTTTCCCCAAGCCTAACATCTGATCTGCCATATGTTTTGAGTCTTTCCAGCTCATGGAGATCACATACTAAGTCATAAACTTGTGTGTTCTGGAGCGACACAACTAGAAAATCATGGACACCAGACACTGGTCAGTGATCCATATGATAACAGAATAATTCTCATACTTGCTAAATACAGAGCTGTTAGAAGATTCAGTTTTCTCCAGAACTTACAAACTGAACAAATCAGTGACAAACAAATTAAGTGCAGAAAAGTAGGAAGATGCAAGTGAGCTCATGATCGGTGGTGACTTCTCTCAGTTTCCTTTGTTGGGCTTTATCCACAATTTCAGAGACATGACAAAACCATTGGTCTCTAAAAAGCACCCTTCCTCATGGCAGGAATCACTGTGAAATGTTAGAAGGCCTGGAATCATGGGCAACCCCTGAACAGCTTGATTTTCACCTATGCTTGAGGTGGTTGCAATCATTAATTTATTAAAGAAATGGTAAAATTAAATAATTTTTAAAAAATATTTGCACTTTTAACCTTTTCCAATAAAACAAAATACAAATAAAAATACAGCAAAAATGAAGTTACCTCGCTAGGTGAGGACAAGGGCAGTTTCTTCCATTTTATCACGTTGGCTAGCATTTACAAATGTGGGCCGGATGTTGCACCAGCCCTGCAAAAACTTAAAACGGGTGAATAACTTGATTTGTGGCAGCTGAAATTACTCACGTGCATAAGCGTTCGCAAGGCTGGGCCTGAGGAGAGCTGAGCGCGGCTCCCGCGGGCNCAGGCATAAACTAATCATCAAGAACTACTTGCATTATATATAGTTATATAATTATATATTAGTCTCATGCTTCAACTTAACAGAACAAGCACATTCCACATTTACAACTCCACCCTGAACAAATTTTGTCATGTACAAGCATTTATTTTATGTCCTATACTAATTACAGACATTAGCAATTTTGCACGTAGACAAAGGAGATACCATATTGAGTACAGACTTTATAGTTCACAGAGCTGATACTTTACAATTCCTGTATATCTAAATCAGATGCTCAGCTGATAAAATAAGACATATGCAGAAGGAAAGAAAATGAGATTAATGCTGTAGTGATATTTGCTCTTTTGGAATGTACCCCCTAGGAGGGAAGTCATTGCTGCTTCCCTTAAAAATGAAACAAAAAATGTCTCATTGAAAAGTGTCCGTGGAGTCTGCTTTTGGACAGATGACAAACCTGAAAGTTATAGCTGCAACCATTATTTTGGGAAATAGCTGGCTATTTTCATCTTGTCAATTCCAACAATGTACTTTTTCACAGGTAGGGGTGGAATGGATTTTTTTAAGCTAGAGCTATTTTGTTGAAGTCAGTTCTCAACAGAAGTATAAGGTACAACAAATGCTCTTATTTTATAAGCTTTTTGTTTTAAATTATTGTGAATCAATTCTATTTACAGCTATACAGCTAACATCTGGATTCCAGATCCTCTGATGGTTCATGCCCTTGAAAATGTTTCCTGTCAGCAAAATTTCTTGCTTTGGATTGGAAATTATAATTCTATAATTAAAAAAAAAAATATTCAGAACTCCTGAAAAGTAACTTGTTTTAGAGTTCTTTCTTTTATTAGATAAGTGTAGCAGAAAATCTATAATTTTTTTCGTAGAATAATTTTTTCATTTTTTAAAAAATAAATATTTGTCCATAGTCAAGGAACAGAAGAAAAATTATGAGTTTTGAAAATACAAGTCTGATATAAGATGAATTTTTAGAATACATTTTGTTTTACACATAGCATTTTTATTCACCAAGAAAGTTTATATCTTTTCAAATGTGGTTTATTATTTTGGCAAACAATGATTTGAGGAAACCATGACACTATGGCCACTTACCAACTATGTGTCTGATTCCTCCTCAAGGGAATTTATTTTCTTGGCTTTGGGTCCACTCCATTTTGTTTGGAAAAAAAGAAACAAATATTTTAGGTATTGCTCTCTTTGAAATGCTCATCTAAAGATTTCTAGAAAGAGTTCCATCTTCCTCATTTTCTGCCTTCCCTGGTCACATCCTCATTATTAAATTTATACTGATTAAGGTGGAATAAAACAATTTAGCCACAAACAGTGTTTAAAGCAGCAGTGTGATCCATATGCAGAGTGTGGGGGGTCCAGCCAGTGTGATTAATAGCTTGATGTAGTCAGGGCAAAGACACATATGTGTTCCAAAGATAATTCTGTTAATTTAAAATTGTCTTTCCTAGGATGACAGCCTACTTACTCAGTTATTTCTAATAATCTTCCATACTGTAGCTATGCTGTGCATTTTAAGTTAAACAGCAACAATATGCCAATTAAATTTCTGCAGACTATATGATCTGAACACCGTACAGATCCTTAGCTTTTTCAAAGTAGGTCCGTGTATACAGATTTTGTTTGATCTCCAGTTCATGTCAACCTGGTTTTGAAACATACCATAACTAGAAAATGTTTCTTTATGATATGTTAGTTATCAGGAGTGTGATCTATACTGATAGAGGAGGAAACAAGTTCATGCACTGATCTTTCTTCAAAAATGAAGTTTATTCTCCTTGCATTAAGGTAGAAAGCATACATTCTTCAAAGTTTATACTTTCTCCCTGTTTCAACTTTTATGATCATTGCCTGAAGCCTTATGATTTTAAATTTACTAATTTGATGCTTGATAATATAATATATTTACTGATACCTCATAAAAAGTTTAAGTGCAAAACTGTGTGTCTTGTACACAGGTAACAAATTGTGGTCTAGTCCTGAGGAGAGCATTGGGATATTATTGCTGTGCAAGTAACACACAAGAGAAAGTACAAGTGCAGAAATATTGTGCATCCTTGCAGATGATGGAATGGACACAAGCCAACCCTCCTGACTCATATCAGATACCAGGAAATTGTGTTTTACAGCACTTGAACCATATTGATGTAGGAACTTAACACGACTTGGCCTTTGAAACTGTACTCTTGTAGATGCAGCAAGATGCAACACACAAGAATGATACAAGTACCTAATATCAGGATAAGAAGAAATGGCCTCAAGTTGTGCCTGACAAGGTGTAGATTGGATACTCTACATGAGAAGGATTATCAGGCATTGGAACAGGCTGCCCAGGGAAGTGGTGGAGTGACCATCTGTGGGCAGTTTAAAAGGTCTGTAAACGTGGTTCTTAGGGACATGGTTTAGTGGTGGACTTGACAGTGCTGAGTTAACAGTTGGACTTGATGATATTAAAGGTCTTTTCCAACCTAAAGGATTCTATGATTAAGGTATCTGTCCAGTACTTCATCACAGTCCGTGGGTTCAGTGCCCTTCACGTACAAATCTATGCAACTCTATTGTACAAGTCTCAAAGGCATTTGAACAGAATATTTTTTTTCAAATTCAACAAAATTTGTACCACTGTAAACTCCAGCAGTATTGTATTTTTTGGACTGAAAACCGTTGTGAAACAGTACAATTCAAAACTTTAAAGAAGCAAGTGTCTTACATTTTGGAATGCAGTAACTAAATACAGATGTTCAGCTTCCAATTGGGGCACTTTAGGCAATTGTTCCTGATATGTTCTGAAAACAAACCCCAAAACAAAACAAAAAGTTACATGAGAAGCAGCAGAATGGAACGCCTGTGTACACTCACATTTAAGACATTGTCCGTCACCAGATGAGTTTGTTCCATGCAAACTGTGGACTCTAAACTGCGAAGCATCTCAGGAGTAGGCACAGTATTAAATAGAACACATTCTGGGAAACTTCCAAACTAAGAAATAAAAACAATGACTGAAGCTTGGGGACTTCTCACCATCACAAAAACATTTGAGTACAAAATCCCACTGCACTTTGGCACAAAACGCTGAAGATGGTTTACACAGACTCAACTTATCCTCAAAGTAGCACAACTGCTTTGGTGACAGTGGAGAACCTGAGATATCAACATGTTGCAAAGAAAGAGAAAAACTTCTGTCACACAGAATTTTTGATAAAAATGGAAGAGGCAGCAAGGAACACAGCTGAAAAATGCAGTATGTCGACACACTACCTAAAGAAACAGAGTTAGATATGAAACACTTTTATAACAAGCTGACTACTGACAACGATACAGAAAGTAGGTGACAGCATTTCAAAGTCAAGACATTCTACATACTTGTTGATGTGTTTACAACATAGATGAAAGAGCAGTTTCAAGATTTCACAGAGAAATGCAGCCTGACACGTTGACATTGATAAAGTTTTTAAAACATCTTCTCATCTAAAGCCTCGAAGAAAACTTTGTAATTTGCATATTTAGTCCAGCTATTCACTAATCAACCCTTTAATGTATTAATTCAGACCATATAGACTTATTGGTAAATTTTGGGTTAAGATGTTCAGAAGAGGACATATACATTTAAATACACAAAGAAAAGATGGACTGATCAGTGGGCTTTGTCTGCAGAAGAACTCAGGGTGTCATAATGGTCTGACAGTTTTGTGACTCTTCTTCTGGAAGGTGGTATGTGTGTTTTCTGCTGAAGTGTTCAGTAGAAAATTGAAAGCCCTGGCTTCCCATGTAATTCTAAAGAGGACTTGGGAATTTATTGAATCTAGCACATCACTATAAAGTATGGTAGGGTTCTCCCTTCTCATTTTACCAAACAGCATTATAGTATTCCCTTGAGATCCCTTCCCTTTCTGTAAAGTGATTTCAGTCCACATCTCCCAGCTCGTGAGTGAAAGCTCCAGTTACTCCATTATTGGGTTTTGTGATCCAAGCCTGTATCAGCTCTTTGAGGGTAAAACCATATTGTTTGGAATAATTAAACCTTATGTAGAAAGAGCACGTATGTGCCAATACGACTGTTTGACTCAGGAAAATCACCTTAGACTTGTGAGACCCCCAAACCAAATCACTGCATTCCCCATGGCTACAAGAGAACACAGTCATGGGTGCTCTTGTCCAAATACTCATGCAAAGGGGTCCAACCAAATGCCCAGTATAAGTAAGCAAAGTATTTCTTAGTTATATCAGTGATGTTTGGATCACATTTGCAAGAAAAGCCAAAAGGTCAAATCACTATTTTAAAAGTGCGAAATGTACCTTGTTCACATTCTAATAACATTGAATTGCAGGAGTGGATTTTATATATGTCTTAAAACTGTTTAATTTAGTATGAAAGAAACTAAAGATGAAAGACTCATGCCTTAACAGAATGTTTCTGCAAGTCATACTAACTTCCAAAAAATATCAGCCTAACCTAAACTGTTGCTGCAGCATTGCTAAATGTTACGAAGTGTGAATTTCAAGTGTTTAGTAACCATTCATTACTTCTTTGTGCTCGTTTAAGTGTCATGTCTTCCTGTTAAACAAGCTAGCTTTGCAACATCTAGGCAAATTACTTTAACATTTGGTCTTCATAAACTGACTACAAAATATCCAATGTGAAAATAAATTTTTTCATGAAAAGTCTCATTTTCTTTGTTGAGAAGTTGCTGATAGATAAAATTCTCATGCTATTCAGACAGTATTTTAATTAAAAGAAAAATTATTTAATTATACAAAAAGAAATCCATCTCCCGTCCCCTTGTTCTAGCTCATTTTTCTTCTGGCTTTACCTCCACAGAGCCAGAATGGTATGACCAAGGAGGCCATAAGAATCCCCAACCTGAGCTCCTTCATGTAAAAAGCCATTACATTTCACCAAGTCACCCCCTTTTTGAGACCTGTAACTTCTCCTTTTCCCTCCACCCTTCTATTTTCTCCAAACTGTGACCTTTGCCCGGCATTCACGGTCTGTGCATGGACTGTGGGAGCAGAGGGATTTGAGGCAGAAACATTTCCTTGGGCAATAGAAGTGGTAACAGCAGGAGTACCAAGGAAAACAAAGGGTTAGGATAAATCACCTCTTTAAAAAAAACCAAACAAACAAAAAAATCACAGTGCCAAGGTATTCCTCATAGCTACTGTAGATGTATGGGGAAGAATCTTAATCACCTGTGCACAAGGTGCAGAATATAGATCTACAGAACTTCAGAATTAACTAAAACTCACAGTGTGCATTAAAAATAATAGTAATTAAAAATGGGAGTGTGAGCAAGAGAAATGTACTAAAATGTTAAGACAAAGCCCAGCAATCATGCAGTTTTAGAGCACATATTTACTACGTTGCCAGTCAGAGCCGAGAGCTCTGCAAGGCAGCTCCAGCCACTGCTTTCCAGGCGCCAGAGGAGAGCAGAGGCACAAGGCAGTTATCCTGATGGAGCCGAGATCTATCACCACAATAACAACCACGCAGTAAAACAGGAGACATCAGAAAAGCAGAGGACGTTTACGAAAAAAAAAAAAAAAAAAAAGGGTGGGGGAAAAAGCATGGGAAAGGGCTCCAAGAGTGGCTGAGGCTCCTGGGAGGGGCATGTGGACCCTCATTTCCCAGCTTATGAAGCACCTGCCTAGGTTAGCTCCTGAAGACAGATCTGGTTACATTTATTTACATATGTTTCATGTTTCAAAAGTAAATTCCTATTTCCCCAAATATATGCCAAGCTTTTAAATCAGGGTCATTACTACTGCTTCTTGTCATCTGTTTCCCAAAGACTAAAGGGAATTTGTCTTTCACAGTCTTCCTGCTTTGTCATTAGCTCATAAGTGTGCATTGTGCATATTTCAAGAGTTGAAAACACAGCTCGGGTGTCACCTGGTCCTTTTTATCTGACACTGAGGGCATGAAACATGCCTCCAGCACTAAATAGAGACCCACATACATGGGAAGCACAGAAATAGAAGCACACACATGTACTAGTACATATCATTCTAAGAGCATAAACTAATCTACAGTAATTATCTTAGGGAAAAAGACAGCAGTACAATTCCCCCTTTGAAACTACCACTGCTGCACATTCAGCCTGAAATAAGCATTTTAACCATTATTCCGTTCCTGCCAATTAAACAGTTTTAAAATGTGTCACTGACAAACAAGGAATTTCAAGGACCCAGACTGATTTCCCTGCAACTGCCACCTCACTTCTCTGGTAGCAAAGCGTAGCTTTATTTTCAATGGTTATAACTAGTGATTCCTTTGTTGATTTCTGGGAAGCCCACTGGCATCATAATCACAGTATAAGATTTCACCATATATGATTATATAATCATAACCACAGTATAAGATTTATAGTCATAATCACAGTATAAGATTTCACCCAGCTAATGTTAGGCAGTTTGGTTGGCTTTATCCTTATATTAGGACAATTTGGTACAGATTCAAGATGATGTTTGAGGAGTTCGTGCTTTAATTTGTTTAAACTGGCATTTTTCTGCTGAAGACTATTTCAAACAATGGGGTGGGGTAGGATAGAGTGAAGTCTGTTCTCCAGACCAAGAGGACACTTTTCATTGCTGACAGGACAGGTAGGTAAAAGCCCGTGAAATTAACATGGCACAGGAATTAAAATAGTGCATTTCCACCTAAGGCAAGTTGAAAAACAGAGTTTTCATCCTGGTAAAATTCTAGTACTTAAGACTACTTCTGTTTTAAAATATCCAATTGTTTGAGACTTCCATAAAAATCTTGGGCCAAGTTGATGTCTTCAAGTACAATATTTTTATTATGGTTAAAATTCAGCAGATCATGGCTTTGCTTCAACAGTACTTCAGTAATTTCTAATTAATTCAGAACAATCTTGTAGAAAAAGGTATTAAAATCAGATTTTTTTAGGTGCAGGATTTTTAAAAATTTCAGTTATATTTTTGCATTATTTGATTTTTTCCTAGTTTTACTTTAATAGTGAAAAATCTCAACAATGTTATTTGCTATTGTCATAAAACCCCAACTTTCCCATGATGATTTATATAGCTAGACAGTATGCAGCATGTGTCTTAAGTCCTATAAAACTGAAATTTGCACAAAATGGTATTTCTAGGTTGTATTTTGACATTATACAAGGAACTGTTTACCACATGTCTGGAAAGGATTAAAAAAGCACTATCCTCATATTAAATTGGGGAAAGGGGCCTGTTACTTACCAGATTTCTATTCATATTTACAGTGTTTCAAGTAATTGCTATTTTAAACATAAAACCCCCAAGAAATATCTATATAAATATTGAAAAAGAGAGGAAAAAAAAAACCCTGATGCCAAACACAAAAGACAATGCTGCATTTCATTACTGTAATTGTTGCATTAAACCAAGCACCTAGGTTAGTAATCTACCAGTTCTCAGGAAAAAGAAACAAAATATTTCATTCATATACATCCAATTTCTCTGGTTTAAAATTAGTTTCTTTCAAAGAAGGCATCAGTTAACACCACAGAGAGCTTTTTGCCGCTTTGCAACACTCCATAGTTCTGAACCACTAGCTGAAAATAGGACTTCAAGGCAATGGAGGAGAGCATAAGATGAGTTCAGGAGCTCTCTGAAATTCTGCATTCATTGAATCATTGGTACTTCTGAAACTCAAGAAAACTGGGTATTGTGTAAAATAGCTCGAGGGAACAGCTTCAGAACATTGAAATACAGTCCACAGGCAATTCTCTAAAAGAACCCTCCTTACCACAGTTCTGTCCTCCTTTTTAATATTTTAAGCCAGATGCCTTAAGTGATACATGTATTTCTCTCCTTTCAGGATAAACCTTCTCTCTGGCAGCCTGCTTTGGTCTGACGCCCCAGCGCTACCGTCTGCTGGGGCTCCCAAGTGCTCCCCTGTGCCCGCCGGGATGCCGGCTCAGCTCCCCCAGGGATGCTGCCAGCTGGGCACAGCACAGTTTGTCCAGGTTTTTTTGCAGGTATGGAACACTTCTCTTAGGAACCGTGGCTCTCTGCTCCTGTGCTGGCAGCTCCTTGGACCGAACATGCGGCAGGCACAGGGAAACCCCAGACGTTCCCACTGCTGCTCTGCTTTAGTGAGCTGAGGGTTAACTCTACCTCTGTTATACTGATGTAAACAAGGAGGAAATACAGTCTTCTCTATAATGCTAATCTAAAAGAAAGTATACATAAAAAAGAGTAGCTAAAGCCTGGAGTTTCGGGGCAGGGATGTGCCAGCTTTTAGAGATTTGCAATTTTTTGATTTTTATTTGTAACATCACCCGTAGGGGTTTGTTTCTTCTTTTGCCAAACAACAAGAATAAAAGAAGTAGAGTTTTAAAAGCTAGAGTTCAAAAACAGAAATACCTGTAGCTTCTTCTGGGTTTAAAGTAGTAAATCCTTGTGTGCATGCATACTTGCAGATAAGTGGGCACTGTTTTACTTGTATGGAAAGCTAAGCGTTAGATTAAAATAACTGTTCTCACATCAGTGACAACTTCAAAAATAATATAAATGCTACAAGTATAAAAGATATGACAAGAAAGCTGTTTCAAACAAAGTCAGTTTTCCAGCTTACTAATTCTAGCAGCCGATTCTCCTCTTTATCACCCTTTTTTAAACCACTGATGCCAAAATACAGAAAGCATGAATACAAGCAGTGTAGAAAAAAAAAAGAAACAACGACCCCTAGATTTTTTTAAAATGAGGATCAGTGGGTAGAATGCACAAAGAACTAAGTTTTAAAATATAATAAAATAGTATACTGTTCAAGAAATAGTGTACAATATCATGCTTTCCTAGAATGATCTTTTAACTGGAAGAATTTAGTCTTGCTAAAACAGAAGGCCAGTAAGAAACAGGTGAATTTTTACTCACAGAAGATACACAAGAGAAGAAATTCAGCAGTATCTAAGAACACAATAGTAATAGCAGTGGAACAATGAAGTTACAATTGCCTAGAAACAGCATAGGAGAGTGGAAAAACTAGCCTTGTGCACTGATTTAAATAAAAGCCTGCATGTACGCTGTTAGATCATATTGGAAGTGACATTGTGTTAAGAGGATTCAGCCATTGAAGTTGTACTGATGTAAGCTCGGGCAGGATTTGGCCCTGCCTATCACATTTATTATACATGTGCTGCTCACTCTCTTGTTTTGCTCCAGCCTGACCTATTGGCTGTCCCTGCTGGCTGGGATGCTGACTTCCTCCTTGACCCTGGCTTTCTTCCACACCGCGATTCTCCTGTGGCTGCATATTACTGCTCTCGTTGCTTTACCAATCTATTTTTTACCATAATTTCATCCTCACTGAAGTCTACCATTAAGAAATCTGATTATTTCAAGCTATCATTGAAGCTGTTTGCTTTCCTAATTTGAAATACTTGTATTTTGACCTTAATGCTTCTCAGTATAAGTACCCTGCAGAAACATTAAAATTAATCCTCTAAAGGCCAATTTTAATGGAAAATTATGACAGTTTTCATCTTCAGCCATCCCTACCAGCTCTTCATTGATTGCAGGATCTGTTAAAAAATGTCTCTCCTTGTTTCACTCCATGGATTTTCTCCAGACTACCTTTTCATCTTAGGGCTGGACTTTTCATTCCACCTCTCCTTAGGAAGTAACTTTCATCAGAGCTGCGTGGATACCAAATGCAATCAAGTAAAACTGTTACACACAGCTTTGTTTGCATTGTATATATGCAAATGCAGATAAAGTCAGCAGAGAATAAGGTCCCATTGGTCAGTGCTATGTAAGAGTGCACTGGGATAAACAGACCATCTACAACACAGAATACCCCTAACTGTGTCCAAAGGGTGTATTTTGGATAAAAACCAAGAGGAAATTGAATTTTCCAAGTTGAGCGGGAATGGTTAGGACAAAAAGCCTGTGGCTATAAGAATATTGAATATAACAGGGATCAGAAGGGCTGAGAGCCTGTGCCTTTCTTCTGGCATGAAAGGCAGTGCTCAGAGTGGAGGGAGGCATTTCAGTTGCCTTATTCCCTTTCCCTTACTCACATCTCTGGGGGAAGACACCCTGCTAAGTTGTATGTTTCCACAACAGCTTCACAGTCCTTGCAAGTAGAACAAACATGAAGACTTCAGCTTTCCCCAGCCACTCCAAATGAGCACTGTAGTGTTCCTGTGAGTTCCCACCCCCCATTTAGCACCACTGTCTCCAGTCTGTTCTATCCTTTGTTAGAGTTTTACCAGCATTGTTTACAAAATTGCTTCTGCTACCTGTAAAAAAATACCTGTAAAAAAAAAAATTCTCAATCCTTCCATCCAATCCTATTGCTTTTCCATTTGTTTTCAAAATTAATATGATAATACCAGTTTCTGGGTAATTCCTTTTACTTTGATACAAATTTCAGTTAACAGAGGGTCAAAAGAGAGAACATGAGAGATTTCTGTGACAGACAGCAACGTCTGACAATGCCATGGACTTGCATAAAGGTCAGTTTGCTACTACATTTATGCCAGAACCAGGGACATTGCAACACCCCATGCTTGTTGAATACATGCATTAGTCACTAGGTAGCTGACAACTCCCATGGACAAACTATGAACAGCAACCGTTGCATCCCTCATGCCCCTTTCAGGAAATGCTAGTAGAAAATCTGTTTTCAGTTAGGCAAAATATCTTGAGTAGCCCTGTTGTTACTTGTGAATTAAATTAATTTTCGGTTTTCTTCTTAACATTAGGTGTTTTAGAAATGCCTATTGGAAAACAGTATTTCCATTTTCATAGGTAAGTGTTTTGGGCTTGCTGCTTTCTTGAATAGTGACATAACTTTTGATCAACTTAACTCATAGTTTCCATATTTTGTAGCTGTAATAGGAAGCAGTTTCATAATGAGAACTCATATTTCTGTGGCTGTACCATATGGTCCTGTGGCTTGCATACCACAAAGTGAAGAACAGAACTGAAATCAGAATGTAGTCATCTGAAGTCTCCCTGGAAAGCCCATGTGCAGCAAAACCCACTACCTGGAGTATGCGCACAACAAATTACAGCACTAAAATATTTTGTCACTGAGGATATGAAAGGGATCCACAAACTCCAGAAATGCTGTTGTGTAGGAAGGATTTTATGTCCTACGTATGTCCTATATGCCTCCCCACAAAAAAACATACTACAGCAGAAAGCAGGCAACCAGATATAGGCAAGGTAGTGTCATGTAATAAAATGTTCTAGGTGAGTTTCTACGCTGAAAGGAACACTAGAAAATTAAGGCACTTGAGGGCTCAAAAAAGTTCATTTTTAAGTGAGTGTCCTGTCTATTCCAGACACAGCCATATGTGCTATTTGCTCCATTGCCTCACCTGTCTGGAGAGGGCTTGTCTGAGTCACCTGAACTTGTAACTCGATAACAAGGAGAACGTGGCTCCCACTTCTTTGCCAGAGGTCACAGTAGACTAGAAACACGGCATGCTTTTCCATGCCAGAAGGAGGAGAAGCAGAACTGCCTTTCCACATCATCACACCCCTGCCCTCCCTGTGCCAGAGCCTGAGAAAAGCCTTTTCCAGTATCCTGACAGAGAGCTGTGCCTGTCACATGGGGCCAAAACCACAGTAAACTTCAACGTGTTCCTCTGCCAGCCCACAGAAGTTACCACCTTATTCTGTCATTAGAAAAGTTAGCTCATTGTAGTTTTTCATTTAATAACAAAGAAGCTAGTTTTCATTTCATCACCTGTAGCTGAGAGTAACAAAAAAAAAGGAAAAACAAAAAACCCCAGACAATTGTCTTTAAAAATAAATGAATCAGTCAAGTCACTGCAAACTACTCACAAGAGAATTCATCCTTGGAATTTAATACAGAACAAGCTCTGCAGTGCACCAGTACACACTTAAAATAAAGCCTTTCCAAGACATGTTATCCTCTCAGTGAAAGAGAAAAAAATTCAAAGCAAAAAACCAAAAAGAGGTTCTATATTCAAATTCAGTACTGTTATTCCTACAGTAGCTGGTAAGCATTGCAGTAGCATTGGAGGCAGCTGACTTGGAGGTATGACTACTTTCAGCATGACAGATTGTAAGAAATTAATTGCTTTTCTCAGATTTTAGTGTTGCTGCCCCAAGGAAAAATTGAAGAGGCAACAGGAGAAAGTTACAAGTATATCACAGCTAAGATCAAGGAATTCTCCTGATTTACTCCTGGGCTAGGAGAGCCTAAAAATTAGCTTGCTTAGTTGCCCAGACTAGGATATATGGGGCCCAATTTAAATTTCCATATTTGCTTCCTTTGGGCAAAGAATCTGGGAGTCTGAACCAGGAGCAGTCTGAACCAGTCTGTTTTGGAAGGCTTCCATGGAGAGTCTCTGCTGTACATCTTTGCAGTGGAGGACAGAAGTAAAGGAGAACTGAGATGAGTGTGGCATTTCTTCCTCAGTAAATTCTCCACATAATAATCTAGGCATGATACACTCCTGGAGTGCTGGGAGGGACCTCCGGTGTGGGCAGGACCTCGCCAGCCGGGACCTGAGCAGGGCAGGGAGGAGACAGCCCCCACACCCCTCTGTCACCTCCCCGGGCACAGGGACAGCCCAGGGCATCAGCCCACAGCCAAGCAGGGCTGGAGAGAGCCGAGAGCAGCACTGTTACAGCACCACCAAAACCCAAATCAATGAGCCCAGGCTGGGCTGAAACAGGGAGGTGGGCAGGGTGGGGAGAGGCCCCAGGTGGGGATGACCAGGCCCATCATTACTGTATTGACTTTTTTTTTTAAATTAAACTCCAGAAATGAAAGTTACAGTGTTACAGTATTCATTCATCTTCAAAAATTAATGCAATGGATACTTTAGGTGTAGTGTTTTCAGGTCTTATTCAATGTTATAAAAACAAAATAAAATAAAATAAGTGGTTATACAAGCTAGCATGAAAAGTGGGTGGTTTTTTAGGAATTTTCTCATTCAAAATACCTGGTCATGTGTTAAATGGCAGGAATTAATGTACATTATTAAGTTTTGCTCTGACCATAGTTAGGTCCACAATGACTATGCAGAGTTGAAAATTTTCAGAACGCCTTTTGCCTCCCTGATTGTGTTATCCAAAGCAGGATCCTTCAGGTAGCTGCCTGCCCATTTACTCACACTCACAAACACACTTATCTACCTGGCACATGCTGCTAACAGCAGCACACAACCCAGTTCAGTGCCTTCAAGGTTACACATGTGTGTAAAGTTATGTATACACTTAAGCACTTAGTTGCATGAAGCCCAGCATAGTGGCTCAGAGACCCTTATTTCACATGCAAAAAAATGGTTCAAGAACAGCCATATATACAGTTATAGGCTCATTTCTTACTCTTGATAAGTCTGAGATGTTGAGAGACTTCCACAAGATGTGCTCCATGGTCTTGCTTCCAGAGAAGCACTAAATTCAGTAAATTAGGTCCATATCCAATCAGCAATGTCAAAATTCAAGCCAGCAACTTTTCCTGCACAACGTCTTGAGGTCTCTGCACCAGCCCTGCAGCCTGGATGTTCTCCTCTACTGCTCATTAACAGTAGTTTTGTTGTGGTGGGTTTCAGAGGTTCTGTGGGTGAGATTAAAACTCTGGTTGGGTTACAGCATACAGTAATAAATCCCTGTGGGCTGCTCTGTAATGTTCAGCAGGTATTTCACATCTGGACTCTCACTAGGATTGGTACCTGAAGGGAACATTAATTGCTGGCCACCGAAATGATGGTTTAAAGATCAGGCGGTTTCAGGCTGGATTGTACTGCCACACACAGAGTTATCCCTCGGTCTGCAGACCAGCACCTCTGCCCAGAAGAGGCATTTTCCCTACCTGCTCCTCCCTGGCATTCCTTATAGTCTTCCTTAAGAATCTTCTTTTATTCAAAATTATTTCCGTGTGTATGATTGAAAAAATGTATTAAATTTCTCTGCCTTTCATAGGAATTTCTTGGAACTTAGTGATGGGGATAGGTTTTGTTCATTTTCCAGAAAGTGCCTCTGCCAAGGAGAAATGCATAAAGAAAAGAGTATTTCATCTGGATAACCCAATGTTTCCATTACAATCACATAACGTCTAATTATGTACTCCATAAATCTTCATATTTTGTTATGAAGCTCATAATAACAAAGTCTGATAAATAGATTCTCTCCCCTGGCCACTACCAATTGAGTAGAAAAAATACTTATTTATGAAGCTTTATTAATAAAATCTGAATAATTCAAACAGCTTCTTCAGTGAAGAAACAGCATATTCCTATTTGCATATAAATGAAATGATGCTTTAGTGTCAGAGTGAAGAATTAAATAATATGAATTTTTACAGTGCAGTCCTGACAGCCTCATAAATATTATGGTCATAAGTTGCAGTTTCCTAAAAATCTCATTTTATCTTTTATTACAAAAATATGACCAAAGGGCTAAGTCCTACTCATTTTACATGTGTGAGTATTCCCAATGACAACACAATTATTCAGTAAGTGAGGTTACCAGATTCAGCCTTATGTCAGCTACTGGAGCAAAAACACAGTGTTATCTACATATCTATTAGGAGATCAGAATCTCTTATTTAACCATGAGGAAAACTTTGTGTGTTGATAAAACACAAAGAACAACAAAGAAACTGTAGCTCTACATTCAAAGAGACAACGTACAACACGAGGAAAGGAAAAGCACACAGCTAATACACATAAGATGCCAGCTTTGCCCTTTCTTACACAGGTACCAGTTTGGCCAAGCCAAATATTCCTGTTAGGTGTAAGCAATCACAAAAGCTGCTGCAATGATAAGAACACTTAAATTATTTCAAATGGGCTGTTGCAACTGAGGAAAGCTTTGACATTAACTGTTTTCTTTGAAAGGTTGAAAAAGTGTCTGAAGCACAAACCCAGACCAGCTATAGAGAGAGCTGGACTGGATGAAGCACATTCTCCTAGAGGTCAAATAAAAATGAGGGCCATGACACTACTTAAGGAACTTCTCTGAGAGGTGTTGTGCAGTCTCAGCAGCCGAGACAAGAAGTGGGTGCCTCCATAACTTATCAGTGATATTTTTCCAGCCACAGTGCTGTGCAAGTGGGACAAAATAGTCAAATACAAAAGGAAAGGAAAGCTAAACTTGGGGTGGTAGGAGGAAAAGAATTATTTATAGATGTTTTGGAGAGTTTACAAAGTATAGAAATTTATTTATAAAGTCTAAAGGAGACTATGGAAGTGTATAGTCTGATCTGTAAATTACGGGCAAGTGTATTTAACCCTGGACTAAGCCTGCTATAATCAAACACAACATAGCCTGTGTTTGGCTGGCCTGTGTTTTCCAGGGACACTTTGGGTCTCCATCTGAAGACACCTAAAGCCAAGTAATCAATAACAGCCCTTAACTATTCCAAGGAATACTTATTGTCAGTACTGAACTATGTACTGAAAACTATTTTATTTTGCTTGATTCCAGCTACTAGACATTATTCCTTCTTATTTCAGCCTGGTAGGTTCAAATGGCCCTTACATTCAATATTTTTTTCTGTGCATACATGTGTACAGTTATCAACTCACCTTTCAATCTTTTTGCTTCAGTAGGTAAGTTAAGGTTTTTAGTTCTTCAATTTCATAGCATTTTCTCTGACTCCTGATCATTCTGTAGCTCTTTTTTATACTCACTTTGTTTTTTTCCAGTATCCATCTTGCAATGTGAGCATCAGAACCATGCACACTATGGCTCAACCGCCCTCAGCACTTTGCACATACAGGTAAAAAATTGTTACCATTAACAGCTGCGCTCTGTCTATAAGTCAAGGTTTGCACAAACCCTTTCTGCTACAGCAAACTCATCAGCTTGCTCAGCTTGGCGTTTTTAAACTTTTCCCTTGTGTGGGAGAGCCTACATTCCTTATTAGGTATATACCAATAGATTTTATTAAAACATACTTTGTTTGAATGAGACCCAGTTTATAAAAGGTTGAGAATTCCTCTGTATCTTTGCCTGAAGTAATTTTTATATCTATTTTTAACTGCCTTTAAATAGGCTGTAGAGACTGCTATTGTGGCATGTTTTCCGACACCACAACAATTCTTGATATTTCAGATATAACGGATCACAAAATGCTGGCAGAGACAGTCCCTGCCACATCTGAGTGCATTATTCTAGGGCTGCACTTATTTGCATGTGAGAGCAAAGCTGGCAATCTCAGTTTTCCTGGTTAAGAAATGGAAATGGAAAATGAAAAACAGAAAAAAAGGACTTTAGTCCCACAGTTTTCAAATCAATCTCTTCATGTTAGTGCAAGACTCATGAGTCCTGAATGATTGAATTTGACAGTATTCCTAAAGGGCACAATAGCATGAAGAGATTTGTCTCAACCTGGTGCCAAAGAGAGCAAACTTTTGCCATACAGTCATATTGTTAACAAAAAGAGTAATTAGAAGTAGGAAAGTATGTGTCACTTAGGCTAATGAAAACTGAATAGTACATTTAACATTCTCTACTATCATTAAAACTGAATTTTGTCTATATGTGTACATGCATATTTCTAATACTGACAGGGCAACAACTGCTTTTATTTGCTCATTTCTAAGTAGTTTCTGACTTCTAATTCTAAGTTTCTAATTTATGAAGAGATGTTCTTGGCAGCAAGGGGATGTTAAGGATCTCCTGCCTCTGTTCAGGCTGGATACAATTCATCAATTACCTTCCTGGATCTTGCTTGTTGTTTTTCTAAGGCTGGAGGACAGTACAAACATAGGGAGACTTCTAGTTTAATTGACCTAGGAAGAGGTTAATAGATGTGCTCTACTGTCAGCACAGATTCTTTTAGGCCTGTCAGCAGATACAAAAAGTTTGATTCAGCTGCAGATTCTGGCAGCAGCGGATGCAATCACACAGCAATGTTTGGATCCTTTCTTGGCGAGCTCCCAGATGTGGGCTTTGGCGATTGCTTGTCAGCCGTAGGGAACATTCTGCATGGGCCTGGCTCGTCATTTGGCTTCTCATCCTTCACATCCAACCTAGGGATAAAGCCACAAGAGAACACAGTGCAGCAGTTTGGCTCACAGAGCATTAGATGTGCTGCTTTGTTTGTCATATTTAGTTGATGCAATTTCTTCTCTTTACACCTGAGAAGTTCCTGCCGTGGTGCATGGTTGGAACTGGATGCTTGGTGTTGAATGAGAACGTGGAGCCTTCTCTGCCCCATGAGTGAAGAAGGAGCTTCTGCTTATCCAAGCCAACAGCAAAGAAGGAGTGTCTCATGCTACAGCAAAGGCACAGAAGCTGTGCAGATGCAAAGCAGAAGCTGTACTTTTACTTTTTCTACATTCATTCAAAATAGAGCAAAAATAAGCTAAAGGTACTTAAGCAAGTACTGAGGAAATAGAGTGGAAACGGTACATTTAATCTGTCTCTCTCCCATGAAGACATACATGGAGAAAAACATTGACAAAGAGGTGACTTTTGAGAAGATATGAGAAGAGTCATATTCAATTTGACTTCCTCCTTAAACAGACGAGAAACAAGAAGGTAAAAAGTCTTTAAGACATAAATGAAGGCAAGCACCACGGCTGGCATTTCTGGAAGGCTAAAAAGAGTAGGGCAGTAAATTGAGAGACAATATTCGATTATACTACAAGGCCAGTTATGCTCATGAGAACAAAAAAATATAGATTTGACAAGATGGAGAACCAGAACCCCTGGAAGGATGGCATGAGAGAGCACAACATATTTAGATCAATAAGAAAGAAGGAAATGGAGAGGAGCCAGTGATCAAGCTAGATAAATGACCTGGGTCTAAATGAAAATAATTTTAGGTGTTGGAACCACGATAAATTGAGACATTGCAGGGAAGGAAACCACAGCTAGACAGGGTCTCATTAAGCAGATAAAATGAAAGCAGATTTCTTGCTGAGTAGAAGTGCAGCTTAAGCGATGAGGAGGAAGTTAGTATGGCTATGACTGACAGACAAGTGCCAATAATGGGAGCTGTATAGAAAGGGTGGTGATTTGGTATTCCACGTGAGGATAACTCCAAGGCAGGGAGGCCAAGGAAGTTGGCTGAAACCCTGACCTGGCCAGGAGGCAGCAGAGCTAAGTGTGCAACCTGTAAATAATCAGCAGCTATTTTGCAAGTATTAACTGGCAAACATAATTCCTGGTTCAACAGTATTCAGAAATGGCTGTAGGTAAGATTGTCCCAAGAGGTTAATTTAGAATGATGTTGCTTGTCATTAGCACTAGGACAAACCTGCACTCATGAATGCTTATGGTGCCCTTTGAACTTCTGTAAGATTACATGGATGAAGGAAAAAACAGAATTTGGCCTACATTATTTTGTCATTATACCTAATTTAATTAATGTTTGGTATAATCTGCTTTTAAATACAGTCAGCTTTAACGAAAATTATTGAGCTAGCATACTTAACTTCACTAAATCTCAAGCTGCTGCACTGACTTCTTAGAGCCCTAAACAGAAAGTGCAAATTAGAGCAACTGTTGGGAAAGAAAAACCCACACATGAAACCAAACCCGTTAAAACCACCAAAGCAGCTCAGCAACTCGTTTCTGCACCGTCCTTCTAAACTGTGCAATAGGAAGCACAACTTAACAAAAGTGGTGGAACCAGCTTCTGCTTTTAACAATTTGTTAACCTAAGTACACCTTGTTATAAGGTAAAGCCAAGTTAGAACATCGCCTTGGGAACTGTGGCAACGCCAGGCTTGGCTGTTATTTACCAAGGGCTGCAGTTACAGATCTCTACCTGAATTATGCAATAAACAAGAGTATTTTGGTTCATATTCTAGTGAACAAGATATCTATGTATTATCAATGCAAAGGAGCTACTCTTCAACAAGAGTAATATTCTTTTATCTTAAAAAAAGAAATAATGACCAAAAATGGGTAAAAGACAAGAAGTGCTAAATTCTTTTATTTACAAACTTACAACTGCATTGATTTCAATAAAATGCAACTAATCCAAACATCAGCAAAACATTACAGTAAATAGTTCCAACAGTTCCACTAAATTTCCTAGTCCTACTCATTGCTGGTCAGTACTTACAGCCCAGACCAGAGCCAAGATGCAAATTTAATTTTGTATTCCGTGCGATCCTTTTTGTTGTGTAATCAGGCAATAAGGCAAAGCTGCAAGCCAAGCTGCTCCCCCGTTATAACAGTCCGGGTGGAGCCATTCCTTGGCCTCTGGGCTATTTGACTGAATTTATAGCGGAGCTAGCGAGAACAAGATCTTACTGGGGACTTGCGGACTGGATTATTTCGCAATAACTACACGCAGGAAATGAAGTCTAGGGGCCAAATATCGGCGTAGGGGCGTTGCACAGCGCGGGAGCTCCCGCCCCGCGCCGGGGCCGGGGCCGGGCTCTGGCTCTGAGGGGGCTCGGGCCGCTCCCCGCGCGCGC